>WYDI02141592.1:0-58509 GCA_009867235.2 Psittacus erithacus | reverse complement strand
AAATAAAATAAAATAAAATAAAATAAAATAAAATAAAATAAAATAAAATAAAATAAAATAAAATAAATCACATAAGGTCCCCTCATCTTCCTAAACCATTGAGTTTGCTTCTTGCACTGAGCAGTCACTCAGAAAGTGGAAACCTGTCTTTCAAACATCAGCAGAGCTGTTATTGCAGTAAATGAGTTTTTAAACAAGGATGAGAAAAACAAACAAACCCAAGCCCCAGCCCTCCAGCTTGTCATAGAAAGAAGTAAACCAGCTACTTGCTGTGGCCTGTGGCCACCATCCCAGGCCTGCCTTGAGCCCACACCCAGCTCTGCTGAAGTGCAGCACACCACCAGTAACTCCAGCTCTCACAGGGGCCTCACTGCCATAGGACCCCATCCCAAAATCTGCTTGCCCTGTGCCTGGTGTTCTGTGGGGCTGGCACAGGGTGAGCAGGCAGCCTGGGGCAAGCTCCGGTTTGGCAGCGGGATGGGTGCATCCTCTATGGGAATAGATGGAGGAAGAAGCACCTTCTCAGCAGAGAATGTTTCCAAAAACATAAGCCCAAATATCCACTGTCATCCCAATCCGAACTGAATCCAAAAGCTGGCTTGGGCCAAACCAGAAAAGTTCATCCTCACCTTCCCCAAGAGCATCCCAGCCATTAGGAAATGGGGCCCTTACCTATGGGAGAGATGGCCTGGAGCCTCCACTGGCCCCATGGCCCCAGGACACAGTTTTTGTCCTCAGTGCATGGCTTTTTTCCAGTGACAGCAGCTGACGCAGCATGAGGTGGGGATGCACCATGGGTGTCCGGGAGCTAGGAAGCTACAGAGAGATCTTCTGCCAGACCCACAGGGAGGAAGAAACACGGCTGCAGACAGATTATTTGCAGACAAAAAGCAAGCAGGATCCGGCCTGACCCCTCATCACACTCGTCTGGGGAGCAATGTGCATATTAAAAGAATCCATTCAAAGAGACTGGTGAAGAGAGAGCACTGCAGTATTGATGAGCCAAGCTGGCACGGAGATTGATCTTGATGCGTTTATGAACTTTAGGGAGGACATGCAGCAGCCTGGCATCACCACACATAAACACATCCCCCTCGCCGCTGCCCCACACTGAGCTGCGAGAGCTCCCCAACCCAGGACAAGCCAGAGATCCCTTCAGCTGAACCCAAGAGTGGTACATTTCTTGCCCCACCAGTCTGGCTCTGTCTCCCTAAAGTGTGGAGACTTGCCTTGTGCTCTTAGGGCCTTGCAAACTGAGGCATAAACAAGAGACAAGGGAAGAATTTGATGCTGCAGATAGATAACAATTAAAATTGGGGGAGAGGAAAGGGGGAAAGAAAAGGCTGGAAGCAGAGCCTCAAATGGGATTCCAGCTCTGCCTCTTCTGGGCTTTTCCAAACAACAGCATGGGAATCCCCCACGTCCCCATCTTCACATCTCCTCTCCTCCCAGTCCAGGTCAACCTTTGCTCCTGCAGAGCATCCCAGCACCAACAGGCTCTCACTGCTCCTGGCCTGGAGCAGCCCTTCTCTGCTGTCCTCCATGATTCTTGCCCTGATACAGATCAGAAGATTTTTAAGGCTCTGGTGTGAGACTTGCTGCGTCTTGCTTGCAGACTGGCCTGGCTCTGATTCCCACCCTGGGTCGTACAGGTAAATCAAATGGGCTTAGAATGACCCCCAGTCCTTCCTGCAGATAAGCCCAGGTCTGGCAGGGCAAGTGGCGCCCAGCTCTGCACCTCCTGGGCAGCAGCTTGGAACATGGGAGCTGCTCCTGGAGGAGGGGTGGGCTGGTTGCAAGGTCTGCTGTTGCCTGCCTTCTCCTTGCCCCCAGGGCTGCACAGCCTGGTCCATGCCAAACCCCTCTGTCCTGTGGGGAAGCTGCTTTCCCAATCCCCTTTGCATTCCAACACATCTGCCAAATAGCTCAGCCTTGGAGAGGTGGCACACTGGAAAAGCTGTCAGTCCCCAGGCAAGGTCTGTGGGCTCAGAAGGATGCCAGCCACCCCCAAGACCACATGCAGGACCTGATCCAGCACCAGCAGAGATGCTCCTCACCCTGTTCCCTGCAGCAAGTACGAACCCTCTGCACCGACAAATATTAGCAAAGCCGCTGCAAACTTCATTGTCTGTAAAGAACTTATCCTTGCAAAACACCAGGAGGCCCAAACCACTTGGTTGTGCCTGTTTTGCTGGCAGAGAGAGGGCAGCTGAATGAATCCCCTTGGAGTGTGTAGTGGGATCTCCCCTCGCTGTGCTCCTGTCCTTACCATGAACTCCTCTTTCTCAAAGCAAAGACTGCTCAGGCCCATGGGACCTCCCCATCCCACATGTCTGGGAGTACAAGGAGGCAAAGAGAACAGGATGAAAGGATATAATATGTTATTTTCAGGATCTCCTCAAAGATTGGATTGTCCTTTTCTCCCCCTCTTTTTTCAAAGGCACGTCTCCATCTCAGTTCTTTCAGAGCAAAGCTGTGCCTAGTCCCTGTGCAGAGGGACCTGCACTGTAGGACGCACCATGTCCTCCCTAGCGCCTCCCAGAGCTGCAGCCTCCCCAGTTAACAGAGCAGTTGGTCTCTGTTTAGCTCTTTCCTCAATCTCTGACCCTTGCACTTGTCAATCCTGGCAATGCAGATGGTGAATAACCAAAACAGCATCACCTGCAGCCACTCTGACAACACTGACAGACCTGGAACAGGGGGACAGCCTAAACTGATGGGGCAGCAGTGATTTACAGCCCAGCTCTCCAGCTCCTGCTACCCACCAGCCCAAGGTGGCACTCCCTACAGAGGAAGAAAATTTGTAGGGCCAAAGCTGTTTCCTCCCACACCTTCGCTCTCCTGGAGGTGATGCTGAGCTATGCTTGCCGATACGCAGTCCCCAGCCAGCCAGTGAGGAGGGCATCCCGGGAGGGCATCCCCCACTCACGGTGCACATCACTCTCAAACTGGGAATGGAGGAGTACTGTGTCCTGGGCTGCACGGGAAGGGAGGCCCATCTCCTATTACCCGCCCCCATTTATCCACCATTTCTAAGACAACTTCCCCAGGGCTGGCAGCAGTCCCTTCTATCTAATTATCCCCAGACTTGGAAAATTGCCCCCAGAGCCTGACAGTGCTAAATGCTTTGGTGAGGAGCATGCAGTGGCTGTTTTGGCTGCAGCAGATGGGACATTGCCCTGCCAGACTGTGCCTTCTGCCTCTGAGACCCCTGCTTGGCACTGCATTTTTAAGCAGAATGCAGTCTTAAATCACATCCAGCTGCAGAGGGAGATGGTGACTCATCACACACAGTTCAAATCATGGCCATGGTTTATCAGCTAAAAGTAGGGTATTAGATTCCCAGACAGGTTTGCTGCTCTCCTCTTCCTATACCAAGACTCTCCTCCTAGGCTGTATTTGAACCCCTCATCCAGGGCCATGAATTATAGCAATGCACAAGCCAGGATCAGGGACTCGGAGGGGGATTTGCAATTCAGAGCAGCCTCAAGTCTGTATGAGACATCTGGGATGAGCAAATAGGAGAGGGCAAAAGCTGAGACACAGCCAGTCAGCATCAAAATGAACACACCCTTGGGTGCTCAACCAATTGGATGGGAAGTGGTGAGCACTCCATCAAAGCCTCATCCAGCCATGGAGCGCCCCACTCATCCCCATAGTGGCTGCAGGTGCCTCATGGGATGTTGCAGAGCTGGGTGGGATGCACAAGGGTGGGAGACCACTTCTGAGATCAAGCTCCAGCCCTGTTGAGCAATCCCATGGGATACTGAAGAACTTGGGTGGATGTGGAGGGTTAGCCAGCAGCACTGGCAAGCTAGAAGACCCTTCTGATTAAACAAGGGCCCAGAAGCTCCATCTGACAGCACTTTTTGAGGTTTACTGGTGAAGGTCTTCAGGTACCCGTATGGGAAAGGATTTCTATCAGGTGCTTCCTCCTCAGCCGGGAAGAAATTAATTGCCTGGCAAGAGTGAGCAGATGACACAGGACCAATTGACTTGGGAGATGAAGTACAAGGGGCAAGCTTTAATGAGGCGAGAAGGAGGTTAGAAATATTGACTACCTCAAGTGTGAGGGAAATGACAAACAGACTCACCAGTGAGAGATGTGAGGCAAGTTTTCATCCAAATACCAGCAGAGATTGCTACAGCTTATGCTCCCCAGAGCCATGTGAGCAATGAAAAGCTAGTCTTGAGCAGAAACCACAAACAGAAAAGAAGAGACAAGAATGAAGGCTCCAAAACCCAGAATTTGTGAGGCGTTTGGATGGGGATTTTTGTGAATCAGATAAAGAATAATTAATCACAGTGCAGAACTCTACCTCCATCAGCACTTTTTTGCACCACTATGACACTATGTTGTACCATGGGACAGCCCCAGGATGCAGAGCAGCTCTCAGAGGTGCTGGTGTCACCCTCTGTTTGGGCAGCTGTGGAGCTCAGCAGAGCCCCAGCTCTGAAGTCACACAAGTGACCTGGAAAAGCAGCTCAACACTGATCCTGGGGAGCTTCAGAGGAGGCAACAGATGCTGAACCTTCCTGTGTGATAAATATTGCAGGAGAGCCTGGTTTTCCTGTTGCAGATGTCTCTCCACAACCTGGGAGCAGGGCTCAGAGTAAAATAGTCCACATGTGGTTTGGAAATGGCCAAGGCACAGAGACGTGCAGGCAGGAGATGCTTCAAAGACCAGAACTAGTGCCCAGCAAAGACCAGCGAGGGTACACTGGAGGAGTGGAGAAGGTGATTTGTGATTTCTCACAAGGCAAGAACTAAGAAGTAGCTGGAGCAGTTATCAGGTGTCTGATTTAAAACTGACTGAAGGACAGACCTATCACTGAACTGTGGAATTTGCTGGGCAGGATACTGTGGAGAACAAAAATGTTCATAAAGTCAAAAATAGAATAGACAGGCTCACGAATGATTGCTCTACCAGTAGTCTTTAAGCATGAGATTCCTGGTGCAGCTTCTGCAGCCCAGGATATCCTGATATCACTGACCTTGCCCATTGTCATGCTGTGAACATGTGGGTCTCTGCTGTTTGCTGCATCCCTTGTTGCCAGAGAACAGATGGTCACTTATAGAAGCCTTTTGTCAGATGCATGACATGGTTAGCCTCAAACAGAAAGCCAGCTCTGTTGGTGATGGTGCTCTAGGGAAGATAAAACTTTGGGAACAAGGTTGGAATGTGGTGATTTGCAGCTATCCCAATAAGAAAGGGAGAACAGCAGTTGTCTCCATCCCACCAGCTGGCAGGACACAGACTTTGACAAACCTACGATGGCCTTGAGTAACATCACCCAAAGGAAGATTCCCTAATGATCTGGTTACAGCAGCAGATGAGACTTTTCTTGCCAGCAAGGTTTGCTCTCAGCTGCCCTCTCAGGCAGAGAAAAAATGCTCCTTGTACCTGCTCATAGTGGCTGGGAAACACCTTGGTCTCCTGCCAGTCTTCCTGAGGAAGAGGATCACCGATCCAGGTCTGCACTGAAGATGCTCATTTCTGTACAGAGAAAAAGATACCCAAGAGATTTCAGCAGGATGCATGTGTGTGCCAAATGCATAGAAAAAAGCCCTAGAAACCAGGGCATGTGGATGTTTTGGCTGACCCCACCAACCAGGCAAGAACTTTCCAGGAAAGGGCTGATGGCAACAGAGCCAAGCCTCAATGCAGGAGGAGGGCTGAAAGCTGCCCAGCTGCTCACTGTGCCGACCTGCTGCCAAGGTTTTCAGGCCAGGAGGGATTTTCTCTCATTTGGATTCAAGTGATTGTGATATTGCCTTGATAAATGGGGTTTGACCAAATGCCCACACACAAAGATAATGTGCTGGCAAAAGTCAGATTCAATGGCTCTGCAGCGCTCGTTCCAACACAGTGCATCAACAAGTGTTGAATTTGGGGGAAAATTAAGGTCCAGCACTGACAGTAATTGCTCTGCAACATTTATGAGGTCTGTTAATGCTATGTTGTACAAGCAGGTCTCTTTTTTGAGAAGGTGATGAAACAAAGCCTTATGAGATGAGAGACAAGAGGAGAACAAGCTCAGTTGGTTCAGCAGTTTCTTTCCAAAATAAGGAAATCTCCAAGTGTAACCTCTTTGACTCAGTAAATAAATTGAAAAAAAAAAAAGGCAATTCAGCACTAATCTGCTTCAAATGTACATGTTATTGACAGTGTTAATAACAAATGCAATTATTGAGAGGCTCCTATGCATATCAAGGTGGTGAAAACTGAAGATGCTGGCAACCCTTGAATATTCTTCTTCTAGACCTGCCAGTAAATCAATTTAAAGTTTTCACCTCAGTGTATCAGAATTAATTATGTGCTTTTAGCAGAGATTACTGGAAGAGGACAGTGATTTTGTGTTGCACAGGTCTGGCAAAAGTATTCTCCCATCTCCAGTGTCCATACCAGGAGGGTGAGGCAAAGCTACACAGGCAGGGACCAGGGTACTGGAGAGCAGATTCTGCATCACTCTATGGTCACTCTGGCCCTGAAAGGTTTGAAGATGCTCCTGGGCTGTGCCCCACAAACAGGTCACTGAGCATCTCTTAACCACAGTAGGCATAGAGTACTTTGGTTGGAAGGCACCCACTGCCATCATCTAGTCCAACTGCGTAACCATTCACTTTAGGGCTGACCAAAGGTCAAATAATTAGGGCATTTTCAAAATGCCTCTTCCACAATGTTAGGCTTGGGGCATCAATCACCCCTTTAGGAAGCCTGCTGTCCCTGCACCCACAAAACTACAGCAGAAGTGTAGTCATTCCTGTCCAGAAAAAAGTCCATTCCTGGTGCACTTCAGACCCATGTCATGTGCTTTGGAGTTTTTGCTGGGTTTTTGTGGGTTTTCTCTCCTCCCTCGTTTGGTGTTTGGATTTTTTTAAGCAATCAAGTTTGGAAAGTCACAGGAAATAAAAACAAGAAATTGCTGACAAGTGTCCCACTGTAATTGAGTGAGAACACAGAGCTCAGCTCTATAGCTTCCCAGAAATACAGTCCAGATGTGGCTCTCCACAGTGGCACAGCCAAGCCACAACCCCCAAAATGACTATCCCTAAAACTGGGAAACTTCCCCATCTTCCCCCCTTACAGCCACACACAGCAAGAGATGATGCCCTAAACAACACCCAGCCAAAGACCTGAGAAAACACAGGGTTGGCAGCAGAGACTGAAGGGGCCCTCCCAGTCACCAACATTGAAGGTCTGCAGCAGGAATATTGGAAGCAAACTCATTTGATCCACATAAAACCCAGATTTCTTACCTATGCACACGACCAAGCTTGAAAATGGTCTTCTACAGCTCACTTAAATCCTGACTGCCTACAAACCATGGGAAACCAGGGATACACATGGGTTTTGCAGCAATCTTCTGCTGCGGTCATTGCTGGGGTCTGTGTGTGAGCTCAGCCCCACTGTTACATGCCCCATTGCAGGAGCAGCTCTCAGGGCTGGCCATCCTCGGCTGTCCTTCCCCAGGACATAGCTAGGGAAGGGACAACCCTGCACACATCACACTGGAACGGGAGCACACACCACCAGCAGCCACACACAGAGCAAAGGAGTGTGATTGCAGGTACATTGGCATGTGCATGGGGAAAGCCCAGCACAGCTAAAAACAACACAAGGATCAATTATGGCTCCAGTGAGTCTGTCTTCAGCTTTTCCATGCCAGAAAGTTTTGCCCTTACAGTACCTCCAGGCTATCCATTTATACAAGACCTTGTTCTCCATCCATCATGTTTGTAAAGGTAGCAATGAGCACCAATGAGTCTGGGGGTGCACAGACCTCAGCTGGGACACTTGGACATCATTGCTGTATTTTATTTGTGGTCAAATACTCAGCATACACTATCTAGAAGTGTTCAGTGGCCCACAGAGGCCCACCTAGATCACACCCTCAGTGCCTGACACTCTTTAGGGTAGTTGCAATGGCGCAGTGTGTCTCAAGTGATCCCTCAGCTCCTAGTGACAGCAGCAAGAAGCTCAGAAGCAGTAACAGTCTGCCATGGGGAAGCAGAGCACTTAAGACTTAAAAGAACCCCAAACAACACCCAAACCACTCCACTGATTTCAATTGGGCTGCAACCTTCCAATCCAGCTATTGAGTGCAATGTCAAGATGCATCAAGCAATTAGCCCATCTCTCTAGAGCCCGGGCACCAACACAGAGAGCAAAGACTCACCAGGCAGAGGAGTGCGCAGGGCTGTTTGATTACCCTGAAAGAAAAGTCAAGCAGAAAACACCACCTGCAGAAGCGAGAAGTGTATTTTGGTTATGACTCTCAGCATGAAGCCTGTTAGATCCGAGTTATCTTTCCAGTCCTGCCACAGCTGCCTTGTGAAACCTCCAGCATGCCACTTTGCTTAGAATCATCAAACAGGTTGGGTTGGAAAGGACCTTCAAATGTCATCTAGTTCCAACCCCTCTGCAATGATGAGGGACATCTTCAACAGACCCCTGTCCAGCCTGGCCTCGAACACTTCCAGGGATGCAGTATCTACCCTGGTTCTCAGGGCAACCTGTGCCAGTGTTTCACCATCCTCAGCATAATTTTTTTTACCTTATATCTTGTCTGAATCTATTCTCTCTTAGTTTAAGACCATTGCCTCTTGTTCTATCACTACAGCAGATACCTCTTCCCTTCCCCAGGTGAGGCAGCCATCTCATGCTTGCTCAGTTTTCTCCAGGCACCAATTCACAGCACCTTTACAAAAGGTTCCCTCCTAGCAGAGCAGCTGAGCTGGAAGTAGCAGCAAAACCAGTGTAACCCTCAGTGTTCTCAGGCTGAAGATATAAAAATGATGGGAACACTGAGAAGCCCTGCATCCCTTCCAGCTGAGTCTTGGCTGCCCTTAGAGGTCAGAGCAAGCCCACCAGGCAAGCTTGTCTGCCACGGGGAGAGCTAGAGATCTGTACAGAAATGGGGAAATGAATGCACCATCCCCAAACCACAGCCTGTGTTTTCTTCTCCAATATCAAACATGAAGGACATAACCCTGGGGTTAGGGGAAAAATCTCCCTCCCCTCTGTTGGAAACAGCCTGTGAAAACCAGATTTCTAACCAGTGAAGCTAGGCTGGTTCTCCAAACACCACCAGGTTGATGCAAATCACATGTTTTTGGCAGATGGCCCTTGCACCAAGAATATTGCCCAGCCTTGCCCTACCCATGCGTTTCCTGCAGACAGATTAGTCTGCTCATCCACAAGCCCCATGCCAGCCCATGGGGTACCTGAAACATGGCAGCTCCAGCTGTGGATTCCTAAGGCACTTCTCTCATCCTTTACAGGGCATGAGGAGACCCACTTTGGGAGAAGAACTGACTGAAACCAGCAGATGTGCTTGTGTTGAGTTGGCAGCAAAACCGTGTCCTGCCAGCCAGGCTTGCACTGCAGCCCTCTTTCCTCCCTGGCCACCTGGTGATGGCCCAACATTGCAGCTCTGCTCCGACTGCGCAGACGCCACACATGTGTATTCTTTATATCTTAAAAGGCCACTAAAACGGGCCAGTGGGCAACCCTCCCATGCACCCAGGAAGAGCTGAGTTTCACTCCAGTGAAATTCCTGGTGAGATGTGCCCCAGCAGTGGTGCAGACACTTGGGTGCTGTGACGCCCCATCACAAGTCCCTGGCCATTGGAGGCTGCACAGGGCAGGGGGCAGTTTCTTCCTTCCCACTTCCATGCAGCATGGCTGGGAGGCAAAGTGGGAGTGTTGGGACACTGCCTGGGCCACCAAACACGCCTGCTGCTCTTTGTCCATCTGCTGTGGCAGAGCACTCAATGCAAGGCACCAGGCTTTGAACACACCAGGTCTCTGGGATGGCTGATGGCTGCTTCTGGAAGCACAACACCAGGCTAACCCTGGGCTATCTGACCCACCAGCTCAGACAAGGGAATTCCAATTTATCCAGTTTAAATTTGGTCGTCCATTCCTCTCTTCTTGCACTGACAGGTAAGGGGGTGCCTGTTTTGTTTCCAAAGTTTAAATCACCTCTTCCTCTTGGAAGACCTGCAGCTCTTAGCTGAGTATACTGAAGTTCCCAAATGAACAGTGAGGTCTGTGAGTAAAATAGTCTCTCTCACAGCTAAGTCCCTTCCCTGCAATGCTCTACGTAGTTCCCAGGGCCTCTTTTTATGGTCTTCATCCAAGAAAAACCTCCTGCCGCCATTATTCCCTGGCTGGGAAGTGTTCTTCTAACCAGGAGACCTACTTCCCTGTACAGCAGACATTTACTCCCCATATTCTGCAAGAGCGATTATCTCCAGTTGCTATTATTCCCTTATCAATAATTCACCGTGCAGCCACACTCTGAATCGCGCCTGTGCTGCCTGCGTAGTTTCTAAGCTCACTACTGACTGGAAGCGCAGCCGTGAGTAATCTCATCTCCTCTGATATTGCTTATGCTCTCAGCCAAGCAGAACAAGTAACTCTCACTGCAAATGAGTCATGTCCTCTGGAAGCTTCTCGTTTTAGCATCCCATCAAGGAGAGCAGTTTTGCAGAAGCACCTGCTAAGGACTGCAAGCCCTTGGCATTTAAATAAATAAATGGCAGATAATTAAACTCCATATTTCAGTCTTATAGGAGGAGTTCATTTAAAGGGACTCTTTTTTTTTTCTTCCAGAAAATCCAATACAATTAAATGATTAAAACAGAAAAGCAGACACAAAACCCAAGGAGGAGAGGCCAGACAAGCCATTGTGAATACAGATTGCTCACTGAAGTCTTGATCGAGACTCACTCACTCCCCCGTTAGAAGTACAAGCTTGTTGCTGTTCTCATTTATCTCTCACAGAATAACAACTGTGATTCACAAAGCTCAAGACTAAAATGGCAGAATTTGTTAGCAAGATCCCATTTGACTCATTCATCCTGTACTCACACAATACACATGCAGAAATGCCTTATTTCCCATTGAAGAAATAGATGATCATCAGCATATGTGATGCAATCTCAGCACACAAGCCTGCCATCTCTGATTAAAACCTAACCATTAGAGTGATTTATGGTTCTGAAGATGCACAAGTGTCCTTTGTGACTAAATTGGGCACAGGGTGAGAGATGAAAGATGATCTACCCCTTTTCCAGTTGTCACTAGGGAGCTCACAGCCACAGCTTGGTTGAACCATCTCAGATGTCTGAGACATCTGCTCAGTCCTTGACTAAACCTTTAATCTTGCAGGCTGCTTTTCTTCGAAACACCCTGCTAGAGAACCAAGCCAAACAGCAGTGGAGTGCTCCTCGATCCAGCGAGGTGGTTCTGCCTCCTGTGCATTTATTGGCATATCTCTTCCCAGGAGATGTGACTCTTTTTTCTTTATTCACCTGCATGTTTCAACACATTGCTTCACAAATCCTTCCTCAGCAGAGTGGGAAGCATTCCCCTGGGGGACAGCAGGATGCTCTCCAGGATGGTTTGAGCAAAGCAGAGGGCAACAATAAGACTGTGGCAGTTTGGAGAAGACTTCTTGAGGGCAATTCCCTGTTGCATGGCCAGTGTCATCAGCACAAATAGCTAAAGCTGAAAACACGAAACTGCAGAGGTTGGCTTTTCAACTTCCCAGGCTGATTTAACTGCCTCTGACCACCTCCAGTACCAGTCTGCAATACTCCATCCACAGCAGCGAGAAGAGCCTGGGAAGACTGCTCTGCAGTGAGGCAGCTGAGTGTCAACATCAGCCTTGGGGATGGCGTGGCCATCATCAGAGACGAGTTGTGTTAGAGACACCAGACCTCTGGAGCCAGGCTTTTGTTCCTTTGGATAACAACTGGGTCCAGAGCCCCATGGGCACTCTTAAGCAACAGCAAAGCAAAGCCTCTGCACCCCCAGGCCTGCGGATAACCCGTCCTCATGCAAAGCTGTGACTCACGCCTGTGGAAGCGTACATGCAGCCCTGGGCACCAACGCTATTAGTCTGCGCTTGAACCCCTTCCTACTACTTGCAGCTGGGTTAAATTAAATGGAAAAGAAATTCTATTAAGAAGTTCTTGTCTAACACTGAGCGATCTTTGGAGTTACTCTTTGGAGCTGTTAACAGGTCTGACGGGATTAGCAGCCCCTGGCTCCCTCCCTCTCCAGCCATCAGCTGGGGAAGCCTGTGGCTGCAGCAGGCTGAGTTCCACTGGGGATTTGCCACTGGTGCAGCCGTGACCACCCCAGCCTCCAAAATGGGACTTCGCTGCCCAGCTGTTTTCTGGAGCCACCAAAACTCAGTATTTCCCAGCATAAAATGCTGCCTTCCCCTGGGAAGTGAGCAGCCACCAGGTTACAGACCCGCACATGGAACTACCCTCACAGGGCTGAGCGTCCAGAGGGACTGCAGTCACTAACCTCGGCTGGAGAGGCTGCCACAGCAGACCCTCTCACTCTGACATGGAGGAAGGCACAGGTCTGGGCAAGTGGGCTTTTCACAGGCAGTGTTGTCCCAGGCTTTGCAGCAGCCTGGGGAGCAGAAGAGCAATGCACAGAGGAGACCTCTGTCCACTCACCAACCAAGGACGAGGTGCTGAGTCCCCACCAGCCCCACCACAAGGGTGCCATAGGAAGGCAAGATGGGAGATGTCAAGGGCTTACACCAATCCATGGTGACATCAGGTGACATCCAGGTAGGGATAGCTTCTGCTCCCTCTCAGTGCTCTGCCAGCTCTTCATGTCCTCAGCATGCTTTTTGTACTCAGAAGCATGGGGCATTAAAATGCCTACCAGACAGCTGGCTGCAGAAGCTTTGCTTCAGTCTCCATTTATCCAGTGATTTGGACATGGTAAGACAGGCTAATATAGAGGGAGACGATGCGGTACCTAATACCCTGCAGAAGATGACAGTAGTTTCAAACTAATGGACAGCACTAAAGACAGCGTGACCAACGCGATGAATCAGAGCTGTGCAGCTTCAGGAGAACAGAGAATGGGGGGAATAAAAATCAAGGCTTGTAGCTTTTAGCCCCAGCACTCAAAGGAAAGGCAGAGTCCTTCTTGGGAAGGCTGAGGCCCCAGGTGCTCCCTGCTTGCAGTCCCATGGGACAGATGGGGATCCCCCACCCCTGGAGGACTGCCCCATGCACAAGCCATCACTCACAGTGTGTGCAAGTGCTCCGCTAATCGCACCACCCCTGCAGCGCTTCTAAACTGCCCAGCAGTTTCCTTCAGGGGATCAGCAAGCGGGTGCCTTATCACGATCTAGGCTCAGACTTACAAATGGCAAAAGGGATAATTAAAGCTGGCTGTTAAAAAACCCTCCCTGCAGACTCCCTCCTTCTGAAGGGGACAGTGAAACAACAGAAGATCCTGATTCCTCGGGACTCCAGAGGCCTTGCAAAGAAGTTAAACAGTAATTTCTGCCATCCCCAGTGTCACTACCAAACCTACCACCTGTGTCTGGCATCCACAGAGCAGCATCTCTTTAGCCCTTGGATAGCAGGCAGGGCAGGAGGAGGGACAAGAAGGTCAGAGGTGGAAGTAGAAAGGCAAAATATTGTTAGCCAACCTTTGGGCTGGAGAGAGTACCCAACAGCATTCAGCATCAAGCACTAGAGCAGCCACCATGCGCTCCATCCTTCGCCTACAGCCTGCAGGCAAACCCAGCAAAGCTCCATGCAGCGAGCAGCCCTGGCAAAGTCCCAGGGGCTGCCCCTGCTCCATCTTTCTCTCAGCCACCCAACTACACAGCAGATAAACCCCAAAGTACCTACAACAGCCTTCATCCATCCATGAGCATGGCAGAGCCCCCATGCCTCTGCAGAACCCCCAGGTTGAGGGTAAGGCAGTGCAAGCCACACCACTGTTCATATCCTGTAGCATCCATGACAGGGGCAGGGACCACTTGGAAAAAGCAACAGAGAGGGGCAGCCCTTAGCACAGATGGGGCAATACCTACCACAATGCTCATCAGCCCTAGCAGCCTTGCAAGCGGTGTCCCGCATCAGTGTGGGATGCAGTGGGTGCAGGTGGGGTGCAGTGGGTGGGGCCCCTGAGCACAGAGGCAGGGAGGAGTGCTACCCTCCACCCTGCGTGGGGACCCTGTGGGCTGCCACTCACCATGGCACAGGAGAGCTGGCATCGCTGCCAGACAGGGGCAAAGAGCCTAAAGCATCCCAGAATTTACTGGTGCCTCGTCTCAGTCCTTTAAAAAATAATAACCAAACAAACTAAAAACTAAACCAAAAACCCCAAACCTCAGTTAAATCAACCTAAAAACATACAGAACCTGAACTGATACCATTTAAAAACAGCAACCACCTCTCCTAAGCACAGTTCTCCTCTTAGGGAGGGAGAAGTGCCAGAAATCAACTTGAAACTGCAGTTGATTCTCTGTGGAAGGGATTCAGCTGCTTTGCTGATAAGCAGCAAATCTCTAAGCTGGAGAGGTAGATCATTAAGGGAAATGTTTAGAGAAATTAAATCCTTTTTCCTGCTTCTTATGCTAATAGGGAAAACCAAGCTGATTTACAGGAGGACAACATTTAGAAAAATCTAATTCAAAGCCCCCATCTGTTCTCATTCTCATGCTGAGTTTGTCAAAAATCAGCTTTCCTTCAGCCAGCACCCACACCACTTTTAACCGTAAGAGGCCAATTCTGGAAAGATTTGTAAATAAACCACTTCTGCAAATCCAGCCAGAAAAAACAGACAGGGGAAGGGCTTGACTAATAGAAATACACGTTGGGATTGAAGGGATTGAGGAGAGACAGCAAAGGAAATAAAGGGGCAGGGAATGAGTAATCAGTGCAGCTGGCAAAATAACCCAGGGGCCAGTGAAGGGTTAATGACACTAAAATGGGGAAGTCTCCAAAACGGGATCCTGCATCTGTGCCTCCACAGCAGTTGTTGCTCCTGGATGAAGCAGGATCTGGAAACAGCTCCGTGCCGGAGCCACTCTGCCTGCCAGGACCAGCAAGCTCCTCCTGCAGCCCCAAGGGTGCTAGAAAAATCTCCTAAAACGTGTCTTTTTGTTCCTCATGGGAAGCGGTGCTGAGCTGGTTTGTTATATTGCTCAACCGATGCACCATTGTGGGAGCAAACAGAATATCAATATATTTAATGTAAGCAAAACACACTGTGGAGCAGGTCTTATCTCAAATCTTGGCAATTATGGATTTAAGTAACACGGCTATGTTCCCATACTCTTCTTTAGGGGCAGGATTATTCTATATGCTCCTTATCCTAAACTGGTCAATTTAAACTGTGTTTAAAGGCATTCTTTGCAGTATTTTCAGCAGTGAGGACTACACTTTCCAGGCTCATGGATCACACCCACCCTTTGGCACAGGCCAGGCATGATCCAGTTGATGTGCTCCCACAGGACATGCACAGCAGAACCCTGCCTCGCTGGCAGCTCTGGCAGGGATACTGCTGGGACATGCACATCAGGGGTAGGCACACAGCCGATTTGGCTTACGGCATCACAGCAAACAGAGGGGAAAAACCCTGACATTTGTTGCCCTGAAGACAAAACCGAGTTTTGTCCTCATTCACAGGGCAGAACAGCTACACAGCTGCAGCAGGAGCCCTGGGGCAGGGCTGTGGCTTCGCTCACCATCTGCCCCTTTCCAGGGGCTTTCTTCCCTTCCGAGCCCTGCACCACTGGCAGATGTAGAGCCCCAGTGAGCGGCATGCACAGATAAGCCTGGCTCTGTCCATAGCAGCCAAAACATTGCTCCTGCCCTGGGGTTTCCCTATTGCCTGCCCTGCTGAGCAGGGAGCCCAGCTGTGGCATAAAGCACCTTTGCTGCTGCCAGCCATCGCCTTCCCAGGCTCCCTTCTCCGCTGGCTCCATCTTCTTGGCCAAGCACAATATATGTAGTGGAAAAAGAAGCAAAGAGCACAACAAAAGCCAGGCAAACAGCAACAGCTTTTCAGGGTACACACGCTTGCATATAACCTGCCATTGAAGACAGTGTGTTCTGGCCAGCCACAAGACGTGCCTCCACTCTGGGGATGTTCATGAGGGTGCTGCGACTCAACTGCCTATGAAGGAGCAGATGCCCCCAGTGAAACACTGACCCGCAGGAGATGTGACGCAAAGGCTGGGTACATACAGCTCGCATATGTGACACCTTCTTCTGGAGCAGAAAGTCTTGCATGAAAACAGGACCGACCCAGAGGGAGTTCGCAGCCTCCTACAAATACACAGGTGAAAGAGTTTATTCTCTGCCCTATGCATTGTTTACTCCCAGGACTGGAAGTTCAAGTGATGATCCCAATCGCCATAAAATAAATCCACCCATCGAAAGCACAAAGCCGGAGTTAGACATTTTCCTTCGCTATTGTTACCTCCAGCAAATCCCCATCCTGCTGCATGGTGACTTCCTACTGCACCTCCTCTAGCTCAGTCTTAATTATTCATTTCCTAATATCCATTCATTCAGAAAGTTCTTACTGGCCTGTAACCTGCATTTTCCATTTGTTTGGTCCATGCCATGCAGCTACATTACAGGCATCCACAGCATAAAACAACACAGCTTACTCATAAGTACGTATTGCTCCCATACCTATTGTCTCCTTTAGAACAATTGAAAAGATTTACATTTCATGCTTTTGCCATCCTCTTTTAAGCCATGAAATTACTCCAGGTCTCTCTGTGGAAGTAACATTCTCTCCAAGGGCAACACAGGTCCAAGCAATCTTTCTGTGATATCTCCACGTTGCCACCACATGGTCACCTGGCTCCTTTCACTTGCTAGCCTTTTGGCCTCACAACTTCTTCCGCAACTATCGGGATTAAAGTTAGAGCAGCCCTTTGGGAGATGTGCTCCAAAGCCCCTTAAAAAGAAAAGTGAATAACAGACTTAAAAAATCTCTGTACCCAGAATGGAGCCTCTGAAGTTTTTAGAGCGTGAGGAGCATTAGCTCTCGGTCAACTACCTAATTACAACAGACAAATGCAGAGCAACCCCCTTGAACCCCTCCTGAGGCAGGGGAGCCCCAGCTGCCCACTCCCCATGCAGCCCTGCACAGCCTGATCCAGCCCCAGTCTCAACAGGGGCTGAAACCCCTGCCGCAGGCCACCACCAGGTTCCCAGTTCTTGGGCCTGCAGAAGACAAACGGAGTGTTTTCAAGGGAGACCACAGTACATCAGGTACCACGGACACGCCGGGGACTTCAGTCAGCGTGTCTTGCAAAACTAATAATACGAGGCACTTTTTTATGCCTCTGAGGGGTGCTGCACTGGCAAGGCTCCTCCGGCACAGCAAGGTCTCGCTACACCACCCCATGGTGGTTTGAGGTTTAGTCGTTTCTGCAGAACTTCAGCAGAGCATCAAGGCAAACAGCTCTTTCCCCGGGGGCCGCCAGCTCCTGGCGGGGTTTGTTCTTGCCATCTCTTGTGCTTAACAAAACGTACAAAAACCTCCAAACCCTCAGATCCCAACCAGAGGGGTCCTGGCTTCAGCAATCGCTTCACCCTCCCCTCTGGGTTAATGGCTGGCTATAGCCTTGACAGATCTGGAAGGGGATGATGGATCGTCCTCATCGAGGGCTCTGACAATTGATCTGTCAAACCAAACAGTTCCTTTAGAAACCTGTCACGATGATGCCTACCGTGCACATCAAACTGGCTACGAACCACTGTATTTAAAAATGCAGAGATTACACACAGGTTATTTTCCCTGAATAAAAGCTATTTCAAAAACATTTTGCTTTTATTCATCTTCACGCAGGATTTGATTGATGGGCTTTTGTGTTATGGCATCACCACTCACAACAGATCTTTCAGCAGCTCAAAACCTTTGGGAAGTCTGGCCACAGGCACAAGCTCTAGCTTAAGGGGGACACATCAGATGTAATTTCTATTTCTGATCAGCTGGGGATACACAGAGCCCACACCAAGACCTGCTTAATGCTGAGCATTTGATCTCAAGTCATTGTTAACAAGTTTCTGTTGAAATATTAATAATATTAATATTATTATTATTAATAATAATAATAGCAGCCCCATATAAGACCACACTTCATGTCCTTCCCAAACTTGACAAGGGATGGGGAGAAGAGGAGGAAACGGTTACTTACCTTGGAGAACCACTTCCCCAATCATTTAAGAAATCAGCTCTGCAGTCCAGTAAACAGCCAAGAAGATTCTGCAAGGGAAATGTGCGATATTTATCTTGGGGACCCAGGGACTGAGATAGTCTATGTAAAGAAACCAGCCAGGCTCTGCAGGCACAGGTAGGAAAGGTTTTGCTTGGCCATTGGTTATTACAAGGGAGTAACAACACGCCCTCTTGAGGGCCAAACAGGTCCTCATACCCCACTTACTCCTGTGGTACAGCTGCAGACCATGTTCAGGCTATACCATGCCCATTTCTTTGTGCCCGCCACCTCCAGTGGCTCCAGGCTGTCCCCATTGATGCAGAAGATCAAGGGAATTCAGGCCATCCAAAACCAGCACTTGGCCTCAATTGGTGTTTTTGTGTGTTTGTTTCTAAAGAGATCAAACTGCAATTCCAAGACAAATCCACACTGCTATGCTGTCAGGGAGAAGATCTTAGCTACTCCAAGGTGCCAGGTGAAAGAGATTTACAGTGCTAATAGCAGGTCTGAGCCTCACTGAAACAGAACGAGTTTTGTGTAGTGACACTAACAGGGTGAGCAGCCTTTCCTTGTCACTGCAGTGTCAACACTTCCTGCTGGGAATGGAACTGGGAAGGGACACACCAGTTGAGCTTGACCTGTGGAAATGGCGTTGTATATCTCTGCAATTTCAGCCTCTGGCAAGAAGAAATATTTACTTTGAATACCTGACTTTCCCTTTGGTTGATAGTCTCAATACAGCAAGCATTCAGAGAGGCGTAACCATCCCACATGCCAGGGAGTTTAAAGGAAGATTCAGAGACATACCTTTCTAAGAAATTATCAGGCAAACAAGGTAGAAGATAACAGGAACATTGACATCCAGGCTCAGCAAAGCATAAAGACTCTGGAAGTAAAAGCATAGCTGCAAAAATACCATCTTTAATGATGATCTTGCATTAATGTTTTCTTATCTAGCATTAAAATCCTTGATACAGGAGGCATAATTTAATTTATAAATGAACCTTTTAAAGAGAGATGCCCAGAAGATTTCATCGGTGTCTCTTCCTCCTCTCATGTTCACAGGTATTTCAGAACCTGCTGTCATTTCGAGGACATCAGTCACAAACAAGCCCACATCCACCATTACCCCTCAGCAGATCCAGCACTCTTCCCTGGCTCTCAGGCTGGCATCTACCTTGGGAAGGCAGAACTGGAAGCCCAGATACTTCCCACAACTTCAGCCTCAGTAGAGTGAGGTGCCAGAGCAGCTAACCAAGCTCAGCAGCTGCTCTGGGCACTTCCAGGCACATGTAACATAGCTACATGATAGAACAGGTTCTCCGAAAGCCAAGCAGCAGTTCCCACCGCAGGAAAGGTTGGGTCTCTGATCTATCTTGTGCTTAATCCACATGGGACCCCGACACTAGGCACTCCTCTAGTTATTACAACTGTTGGAACTTTCTCTCCAGCCAGAGCTACAGTACACAGAAGTTAAGCATCCACAGGACAGGAACAGAAAGCAAATCACAGCACGCAGGGTATAGTGTTGCCAAGAAAAGGGTTCTAGGGGCTTTTTTGGAAGGCTGACTTTAGTGCACGTGAAATTAAGGTCAAATACAAGTGCTACAACAGGGATACGTGTGCCTGGGGAGGTACTTTAATCTGTGAAAGGGTTATGTCTACTTCCTTCGTAGTAAAGATGACTGTAAAACACCAGATGCATATCTAAGAGCTGGCTTTCTGGATCTACCTTGCAGTTAAGCAAATTTCTATAAGCAATGTTAAAGAGAAACTTATATCTGAGAAGTTTTAAAGATCTAAATGTGAGAAAGCAAGGAAAAGGGGTATACTGAGGCAGAATCATAGAATGGTTTAGGGTGGAAGGGAGCATTAAAGATGACCTAGTCCCAAACCTCCTGCCAGGGGCAGGGACACCTTCCACTAGACCAGGTCGCTTCAAACTCCATCCAACCCGGCCTTGAACACTGCCAGGGATGGGGCAGCCACAGCTTCTCTGTGCAACCTGTGCCAGTGCCTCAGCACCCTCACAGTGGAAAACTTCTTACTAATGTCTAATCTAAATCCACCCTCTGCCCATTTAAAGTCACTGCCTTTTGTTCTATCCCTCCAGGCCCTTGTCAAAAGTCCCTCCTCAGATTTCTTGTTGGCCCCTTCAGGTACTGAAGGTCTCCCTCGATGGTCAGAAATAAAATTCAGGGAAAAGCCAGAGATGACTTTGGTCAGATCAAACCAAGGACTCCAGCTGATGCAAGCACAGAGATAGGGCAGCTGTAGGAGCTTTATTTCCTCTTTAAAGCAAAAAAAACTTACATTGTACTTTGGTGTTTCTGAACACTGAAACAATACTGCAGCATACTACATTTTTTCCTTCCCCAGTCTGTGTTATAACAAACTATTTCCAACCAAACACTAAGGCTTGCTTTGGCAATCTGGCAAACACCAACTGCCAGCTAAGCATACAGTTGCTATTGTGTTGCTCATCAGGCTAGTTCCAACAACTTTAATTATCTAAATACAAGTCAGTTTGACTTTTTGCTGGTGTCCTGTCCCCCTACCCCGCTTTGGACTGACTGTTATTTGCCATTATATGTAACATATTGAGCGGAAAAGTAGGGAATTTAGGCTTGGGTAAGCATCCACTTAATTCCCCAGGCAATATACATGCCTTATTCCTGTTGGGGAAGAACTGCAAAAGTATTATTGCACTTGCCCAGAAAAGTATACACTACCAAACTGAAAACTGACAGGTTAAAGCTACCATGCTCTCAACACTCCTAAATAGAAGAGATAGAAGAGGAAATGGCAAGAGAACAGGCAAGACAGACTCTCTGATGGCAAGTTTTGTACTGGACTGGCTGTTACTCAGTAGTGCTTTAAGCATACCCCATCTGGATTCATTCAACTGCTCAAGAAGATTCTTTCATTTCAGAACTCCGATAATTCTGAGTTAAACTTCCCACTCTAAGATAAATTCACCAATACTGATACCTTCAGCATGTAGTGGGAGGGGGGAAGAGTCCATCTGTAGCCAAAATACATTTGCATGCATTTTACACAGAGAAGAGTTAAAAGAACTGAATTTCAAACATTATTTGCCAACTCCAGTACACATTCTTTTTGCAACACAGGATCCCATTTTATTACCATTGCTGTCCAAGCCTGGTATGCATGAAAGCTCCTTCCCAAACCATCTAACCAAAACGACATTGTGGCCAGCTCACTCTACTGTGAGGTACCCAAGCCAGTCTTAACTGAAAGCCACAAGGACCTCAGTGCCACTTTAGTTTGAAGTATTATTCAAACTGGTCCTTTAAAAAAGACCATCACAGCTGATTTGCCAGCTATAGTGTTGCACCCACTTTCCTCCACAGAAATAGCTGCAGTTTTGCTTCACTGCTAAACAGCAAGATACTATCTTAAAAAAAAATAAGACACAAACACAGGAATCCAAAGCTGGTGGTTATTTTTTTACTTTAATACTCCAAAACATTAAAAAAGGTATTGTTACAAATAAATTCTTTCTGGAATGAATCTGGACATGCTTAGACAGTGATATGGAAAGGGCAGTCTGACTTTTACAAAACTGATATTCAAGCATCATCAATACACACAAAGGACAGGCTCTTACGCATATTTCATTGCAACCTTCACTCAGCCTCAGTAAACATCTTTGGAATATAGATTTTTAAAAAATAAACTAACTTAAATATTCACAGGACAAACCCATAGAAATATTAAAAATATGAGTAGCAAGATTTACAGAGATCAGCAAACAGACGCTGCCTATGGATAATCAAAATGGAATTTGCTGAAGTTACACTAATCACAAGCATAGGTCTACCACATGGAGGCTGGATTCCAACAACTGGGAACACTTATGACTAAAGAGGCAGTTTTGGAATTTGGTTACTTGCCTAAGGCAGGGAGGCAGTAACAAAAGACAGGTGTGCGGAAGGAAAAGGCAAGGTAAATTAGTGCTAGAAGTTCTTGTTAAACCAGGAGTCTAGAAATACAGCAAGAAAAAAAAGGTTGGTTGTTCTTTCAAAACTCAAAAATTAGCCAAAGGGTATCAGTATTTACTTTCTATATTGCACAAACAGCTTTAAGAAACTGAAAAATTAGAAAGCCCTGCATTTATAAGAGCTACATTTAAATGCATTTCAAGTGGAGTTAGCCCATATAGTTCAGCTTTTAAAACAATTCAACACTTGTCCCTAAAAACACCATACAGCATTTGTGTCCTGTCTTCAAGCCCTCTCTAAACTAAATACTCCATTTTAGTAGACAGCGCTACTAGCTCTCCTTAGGATCTCACAGATTTATTGCTTTAGTGACAAAGGCTAAGATCTAAACTTTGAGAGATATTAAGGCAATCCCACAAGACTGACACCTTAAGGGCATTTCTGGCACACTGTGGTCTTCATTCAAACACCAGAAGACTGATACTTAAAAATGACAGGAACACTCAGATTTTAATGAAAAGGACCCTTTCCAGCATCAGTTATATCTTCCCAACATATACCCCAGCACTGGAATCATGACTCATTCCAGAGCACCAATATTCAGATAACAAAAATAAAGGAAAAGTTAAAGGAGGAAGTTCCAGGACATCTTACATAATTGATTCTTACTCATCCAATAACCTGTTGGAAGATTCACTCAGATATTTGGACAGCTGAATCACTTTTTTCTATTCACAACACAGAGGATGAATTACTATCTGTCAGATACACTTACATTGCAACTCACAAAGAAGCATTCAGGACTGACAAAGAACATGGCAGCTTTACAAGCCAATGCTGAATACTGGTCTGCCCAATATTTCTTTCATATCCCAGAGTTCATTACAAGCTCCTTGCCTGATGTTCTATATTCTTAAGTCACCAGGAGAGCCTTGCTTTAGAAAGCCAGGCTGCAGTGAAAAGATCAAGAGCATTTCTGTATTTGTGGTCTTAATTACCCACAGTAGTTTACTATTGACAGATTTATCAACTGCCAGTCCTGCAAACCCACTCAGGTGAACAATTAAGAGAACCAAACCCAAACAACTACAAACAAAAACCCCCAAACACCTCAAAAAAAAACAAAACCAAACAACAACAAAACAAAAAAACAACCCAAAACCAGCAAGAACTGACCCATCAAAAAACCTCAGTATAAGGCTAACTCTTCCCTTGCAATACTTTGGACAAAAACTGACTATGGAAGACTTTTTATAAGCAATGTAAGATAACACTGGTCCAATGCGCATGTGCATTCTTTTTATTTCTATACAAAGTGAAAACATACCATACAGAAAATAGCAGACTACAGATTGTTCCTTAAAGAATTAGGGTATATTGTTTCAAGATGGTTTTGTGAGACCTGAAAAGATGAAAAGATTACTTTCTGTAAAAGAAGCAGCAGCAGTTATTCAACTTCGTACTAAGAACAGCCTGACTGGTTTTGGAGTAAAATTTGACTAACCAGAAATCACTGATGCTGTATTAAAAATAAGGAGAGTCCTACTGCCATCCAGCGGGATGACTGGATAGGATTTGCACTCTGCAGAGAACCCTGTGTGTAAAGTATTCCCATCTGAATCAGAGTCTTAGAGACAAGACTTCATAGTGCTATTTGTAATTTTTTTTTTTCTAGAAAAGAATTACTTTGCCAAGAAGCTCATAATTTTCTACAGTCGTTTCTAAAAGAAACCGATGCAAAGAGCAGGTTTCTGGTCAGCCAGAGAATCCACACTACACAGAGCGCTTTATGACAACTTCCATCTGGGAAGGTGGCAAAGACAAGCTCTTGAGCTTTTGTTCAGAGGGCAACTTCTGTTCCTCTAAATGAGGATAGCAACTTTCATCTCTTTGGAGGAAGAAAGACTGAGGGGGTTGTAACTCTCATTGTCACAGCAGAAAGCAGTTTTTGTCACATAAAAAGCCTGGAACGTGTCCCATAACTGAAGGAACTCTTCCCCCTCAGCATTTCTTAAGAGCACAACCAGATAGATTTATACTGAGAAACCTTTTTGAATGCTTTAACAGCAAACAGGTTAGTACATTTTCCTTGCTAATGTTCCCTAATGCAACAAGTACACTGGTTTACATTCCGTTAAAAACCAAATAAAAATCCTTATAGAACAAGTCATTCAAGAAACCATATACATTACTTCTTAGCACTTCTCTTCACACAGACGCAAGTTTCAGCCATTTGCAACAGCATGTTTTACTTCTGAATACCTGATGCCAAAGATGCCCTTTTTTTCCCCTGAATTCATGAAATGCATCATTACCACCATGACAGGAGTCATTCTTCTCTTCAAGCTAAAAGATTTTACATTTATTTCCTTCTCAGTTGGTGACTCAAACACTAATCCTGCATGCAAATAAAGCTAAGATTTATCCATTGTGGCAGCAGTGATCACCGGGCGCTGCCTTACAGCATTTGGTGATGAGTTTCTGTCAGACACTTCTTTACCCTCGATTTCATCATCTGAGATATCTTCTTCATCTGCTTCCTGCTCTTCATCCAGCTTTTTCAGCAGCTGAGCTGACTCTGGAGCTAGCTTTCCTTAAGGAGAAAGGAAAACATGCATACACAGATACCATTACCATGAGAAATGCACTTTAACATGGAGTTAAAGTGCAAAACCAAACATGGTTTGGTTTAAGTGTTTAACATGGAGTTAAAGTGCATTTAACTTAATCCTGATGCACAAGATTTTGATGAACTTAATCCAGGTAGCACTTTCCGATATCAGTCACTTCAGCTGCTACCTTAGAATCATTGATAGCATGAAATTACCTCCAGGTCAAGTATTAAGAGATAACAAACTACCCAGAGAAGGTAAAGAAAGATAAAAATTCCTCTAGCTTTGGTGGGGTAGGGAGGAAGTCATGTTCCCACAAACCAAGACTTTTTAAGATTAGCTTAAAAAATTCCAGAGACTAACCCCAGACTGAATAACTTACCATCCACTATTCCTCACTTTGCCCCTATAAATTATGCAACCCCCAGCTTTGCAACACAGAGCTCCACCCAAAACTTCTACTCTTCTCTCCCTGCACACACGGAATTTAATATCTTGCAGTTATAAGAGCTGTAAAAGCAATTTTCCATCTCCTAAAAAAAAGGATTTTTTTTTAAATAGTTTAGCTTTAGCTAAATAGAAAATACAAATCCACTATAAACCCTAAGGGCAAACAGCTGCAAGTTTAAACTTCTACACTACATCTCACATCCTGCAGACACAAGTTACATACCCATACTTATTTAATAACATTTAGCAAACAACTTCACAGAATTAGTCATATACAGCAGGCTTACTTGAGTGAGGGTATTGTGGCGGTCTGTATTTTTTGGATGGACAGATACAGTCTGCTAAGAACACAATTATCTGAAAACAAAGAAAAACATGTTTACATCTCCAGACATCCCACACATGAGAATCATGAAATCCTTTAGGTTGGAAAGGACCTTTAATATCACCAAGTCCAACAGTTAACCCAGCACTGCCAAGCCCACCACTAAACTATGTCCTTAAGTACTACATCTACACATCTTTTAAGTACTTCCAAGGATGGTAACTCCACCACTTCCATGGGCAGCCTGTTCCAACAACTGACAAACCTTTTTGTGAAGACTCCCAGTATCAAACTTTTTGGGGTTTGACAACCCTTTTGGTGAAGCCATTGGCCTTTTTGGCTATTTGAGCACACTGCCAGCTCTTACTCAGCCAACTGCAGACCAACACCCTCAGGTCCTTTTCCACCAAGCAGCTTTCCAGCCACTCTGCCCCAAGGATTTCAAGGGGTTGTTGTGGCCCAGGTGCAGGACTCAGCATTAAGCCTGTTGAACCTCATAAAGTTGGCCTCAGCGCATTGATCCATCCTGTCCAGACCCCTCTGTGAAGCCTTCCTGCACTCAAGCACATCAACGATCTCACCCAACCTGGCGTCTTCTGTGACCTGACTGATGGTTCACTAGATCCCTTCATTCATACCACTGATAAAAATATTAAACACATCTGGCCTCAAACACAGGGAAACACCACTTGTGACCAGCCATCAACTGGATTTAACTCCAGTTCTCCCCTGGACATCCAGCCAATTTTTACCCAGCAAACAGCACACCCCTCCAAGCCAGTTTCTCCAGGAGAATGGTCTTAAAGGCCTTTATAAAGTCTAGGCAGACAACATCCACAGCCTTTCCCATACATACTAAGCAGGTCACCTTGCCATAAAAGGAGATCAGGTTAGTCAAGCAGGACCTGCCTTTCATAAAGCCATGCTGACTGGGCCTGATCACCTGCACATGCCCTGTGCATGCTATAGGACAGCACTCCAGATGATCTGCTCCATAAAATCCCCCAGCACCGAGGTCAGGCTGACAGATCTGTAGTTTCCCAGGTCCTCCTTCAACCCCTTGTTGTAAGGCAGGTATCACATTTGCTAACTTCAGTCAGCTGGGACCTCTCCAGTGAGCCAGGACTGCTGATAAATGATGGAAAGGAGCTCAGTGAGTACTTCTACCACCTCCCTCAGCACACCTGGGTGGATCCCACCTGGTCCCATAGACTTGTGTGTACTAAGCAGTGCAGCAGGTCACTGACCATTTCCCCTTGGATTATGGGGGCTTTGTTCTGCTCCCCATCCCTGTCTTCCAGCTCAGGGGGCAGGGTACCCTGAGAAAAACTGGCCTTACTATTAAAGACTGAAGCAAAGGTGACACTAGCATAATATATAACAGTTACAAGCCAATCTCTTTCAAGTGTTTCACTTACAAGTCCCAGTATCAGTCCTGAGAATAGAGTTGCCAATGCAAACACTGCATATGAGCCCCAGACTGGTATTCCAACATTTTCTGTTAAATAATTATGGCAGTGCTGAAATAAAAGACAAGAGAATCATTTCAACAATCACCAAATATCATGTGTGTTCAGATAAAATACATGATCTAAGCACATACCCTGATCCACATTGACAACTGGAACAAAGCTGACATACTACTCATCCTGAAACAAAGCAGAAAAGTAACTGAAGACATCTTTAAGCCAGTCACATATCCATCCCTTCTGATTTGCCTGACTGGTCATTATTTCATCCCAAGTTGAACAACTTTCTGCTCATGCCTGGTTTCTGTTCTAAAAACTTTGATTTTTATCTTCTGTTTTGCTTTTTAATTCAATAAACACTCATTCCTCATGAGGTACTTTTGGTACCTACATCAGCTTGTTTCAATGTTCTACATAGGGACAACAACACTTACAAACTTTCTTGACTTGTATCTGCTGATATATGAATTTCAATTACTTTTATGTTCTAAGTTATATTTGGACAAACAATCTGAGAAGCAGCTGGAACTATTCAAGATATTAAGAACTAAGCATCTGGAGATTTTATTAAAAAAACTATTAAAAAAATCAGGTTATAGAAAAATTGAGATATCTTCAGACACTTAAGTTCAGCTATATTTTACATACAAGTGAAAAAGACCAGGCTATCTGCCATGCATATCCTGCTGTTTCTGACATTTTCCTGCCACCATGAAACTTCAGCATTAAGTGTTCACTGTCTCTAAAGGAAAGGAGAAATTGAATCATTAAGCCAATTTAAGTCGAAGAGTGAGCAGCAGAAGCAGCCTGCATACTGCTTCAGTATGCACTGAAATGGGACTGGATCAGTACACTTCTAACTTATTAATCCTCAAATTAGTACCCTGTTTCACACAGAGTAGAGGGGGAGAATCACCTCCCTCAATCTGCCACTGAAAGAGGCATGACACTCGTCCATCACATTCACAGACTAATTAGCAGCTCAGCACTGCTGCATAAGCTGATAGTAAGGAGGCAGCACCAGGTGCAGCACATAACAACCTGTCCCAGCACATCCAAAAACAAGTTATGATAAAAATCAAAACTTACAGGAAAGAGGAAGGACCAAACCATGATGAAACTGGTTCAATAGATTTCCATTCCTGGTCACTGATGAAATTTATGAAATCAGATTTAGTTCTTGCACCCTGGTATCTCCTGAACTCTCCATCTTTACAACTGTAAAACAAACAAAACAAGTCCTTTATTTTACATAGTCCAAGCATACAGCATTTGCTTCCACTCAGCATCATCCCTCCCATCAACTTTCCTTGGATTGCCCTGGATTTTAGTTTAATTTTGCCTTAGATTATATTGGCTCTAAAATGTTTTCCAAAACTGCTGACTACAGGTATTTCTAGAATCTTGACTCCACATGTATCTCTGTTCGATACATGGTTATCTAGGTTATGATTCCATAGAGATAATGATCTTCCTAATGCACTTGCCACATAACTGCACTAAGATTAACCTACCGAGAAATAAAGATTGCAAAATGGAAACACCCACAAGAAGATAGGATAAATAAGGCCTGAAGGAAAATGAAAAACATCAGCTGGCAGTATTGCAAGGTCACAGTAGGTAAGACAGTGGTTATCCCTGTGTAAAGTAACTCACATTCTTAAAAAGCATGGCAAGTCTCATTTATTTGTCCCAGTAAAAAGTGGGGAAAATACCCTCTCCCCTCCAAGAAATCTGCTGCATTTCATACTTACTGATAGATGGTAGGAAGAGCTGTTATGACAAATCGTCCACTTAATCCTGTAAGAAAATTTATATTTCAGAGCACATTTACATAGAAAGCAAGAAATGCCTTATTATACACCAAAATAAAAATGGCTCCTGCCCCAGGTATCAATATTTAATTGTGATCAAACACAAACTTGTGCATATAAAAATACTGCACACAGTCTAAAGGTCCCTGAACAAAGAGCTAGAAAGTTTCTCCATGGAGAAGAGATGTCCAAGGATAATTATTTTACTTGACTATTTTAGCTGTAGCTCTTGAGAGATGCTCTCCTTTCCCCACATGATCTGCAGCCTCCAGTGTTTGCACAAAATAATCCAAGTAAGGCAAGTTTCCATAGTTATGGGAAGAAGTTACAAAAGTTACTTCAAAGAACAGTATCAACATGGAGAAGATAATTTTTACAAATGCCACATAGACAGGAAGGCAATTCAGATAAGCGAGCTTCAGCTGCAGGAATAAGGGGAGGTACTACCACAAGGAAAGCTAAAAACACATTTTTGCTCTGTATGATGCTCAAAAAGTACAGTGAAAAATCCCCTTGAAACCCTCCAAATTACTCTCCAGAGAAATTGGGAGTGCGCCAGGCACTCCAAGGGCAATGGGAAACACTCAGGAACCACCGTCCCCGCCAACCCTTCTCACCCGGCTGCTCCGTGACATCCACTTTGGCGATGTTCACTTCCAGGTCCTCGCCCCACTCAGCAAACTTCTCCCACTCGGGCTGCAGGTTCTGGCAGGCGGGGCACCAAGGGGCATAGCTGGGGGCAGCATAACTCCGTCACCGAACAGCACCGCCCGGTCCCACACGGCCTCAGAGCTGGCCGAGAAGACACCCCCCGTACCCCCCCCATCAGCCCGAGCGACCCGCTCCCGACTCACAATTCCACCATCCACTCTCCGTGCAGCAGCTCCCGCCACATGCCGTCCGACAGCACCTTCACCGGGCTCCGCTTCCCGAGCGCGGCCGCCGTCAGGCACAGCAGAGCACACAGCTGCCCGGCCGCCGCCATCTTGCCCCGCGCTCGCTTCCGCCTTCCCGCGGAGGCGGAAGAAGAGGAAGAGGGAGCCAATCGCACCGCCCTCCTTCTCGGTACGTCACACCTGGCTCCGCCCCCACGCACGCGCTCAGGGCTGTGAGGGAGGTGCGGACGCTCTGTGGGGCTGCGCTAGCTCTGAGTGTGGCTCCGGGAATAGCCGGCGGTAAAGCAATGTCCTTGTTTTCCTCCAGCACTCTGCCTCGCTCTGTGCACAAGAGGAGTTCCCCTATCAACGGAATCCGATATTCATGTATTTAAGCCCCAGCTCTCCTCAGCCCCCTCCCCTGTGTGCTGCTGACCTCCTTTGCCTGCGCTAGGTGCAGGGTTACCCCTCTCAGGGCTGAGGGATCCTGCTGTGGTTTCAGTTCTTCACGCACAAGAAGTGGGGCCGTTCCCTTTTGGAGGTAGAGCGAGAGAAGATGCCATCAGCGTAGAAGCCAGTTCATTTCCAGACTGCTCTTCAGATCACAGGGTCAGCCCCAATAGATGCTTGATTAGATTCTGCTGCTTCTACCATCATACCCGTTTTCATAAGAGCATCGTGCAGCTGCAGCTTGGCAACGTTTGGCGGGACGTGCCAAGGCCTGTTCCTGAAGCAAGGGTGGCTGAACTACCAAATTCCCAGTTTCTGATCCAAATAAGGGAAGAGAGAGATACACCCAGGCACACGCAAGTGAGAATTAGCATTGCATGAGGCAAGCCTCCTGCTTCCCTAGCTTCGGTCTCAAACTGCTGAACAGATTTTAGCAGGAACCTGCTAGAATATTGGTTCTGAGGCAGCAAGGCGGCCTGGAATACATCAGCAGGTATGATTCCAGCTCAGGAGAAATGAGAGGAGACTGAAAGCAGGGGCTTGCAGTGCGGAATGTTGGGCAGCCAGAAACACAGGTGTTGCTACTTCTTCTGCTGATAGCATTTCAGTGCAAAAGATACACAAGTCATAGAATATAGAGCAAACCGTGTGTATAAAGGGACCAAAGTACTGTCTTGCACACTCAACTGCAGAGCCAGGCACAAAGGGACCATCTCCTACTCTCCAAGTATTTATTTACTCCAGAATGATACAGATGTAAAACCCTGCAGACCTGCTGGGTTTACATCACTTTGCACCAGTCTGGAAGTTGCTCTTGGTTCCAGGAGGCAGGAAATACTGTGCTGACTGGAACCTCTTGCTGTGTTTTAGTGACAAGAAACCTGTTGCCCTGAGGCCAGCACAGGAGTCGGCCTAAAGGTGTCCAAAGACATACTGGGGAAAATGATATTAGTACTGTTTTCTTGTTAAATGTCACTTTTGTGAGAGGAAGGCCTGTGCAGGTGTTTTTGCACTGATTTAGGGCTCCTTCAAGCATGACAGAAAACAAGCCATATTTAACGCAGTTAATAAGAACAGTGCTTTTGAAATCAAAAGTAATTCTTTCAGACAGACAACATAATCTGTAACAGGCCCACTACTTCACTGCTATCAGATATTTCATTGTGAGATGCAGTTCATGACACTCTGGAAGATTATGTTGGATTATTATATCAGATTAGGTTAGATTATCTTCCTGGATAGTGATTTTGCCATTTAATGCTCCTAGGCCCAAGGAGAAAGGAGCTGGTAGGTGTCTACGGTAAATAAAGAGTAGCTTCAAAGGCATACCAACCTTCCTATGGAGACAGCGTGAAAGACAGTGAAAAGTATGACTTCATTCCTCCTGCACTTAGTTCCAGGAAGTATTTTAAGGGTAATGACTGCTGTGAATTACTTTTACTCTCTGTTATTATTACATTGACAATGTCTCACTTATTTATAAAGTTTTGAGGCATTTGAGAACAAGGAAGAACAAGCCTTGACCATATCTTTTATGCATTCTTTCTCCAGCCCATTTGTCTCAACCCTCCCAGGTGGACTGGAGAAATGTCTGCCTCATCTTTCAAGGTTTACAGAAGAATAAAGAGATTTAAGAACCAGACAACCAAACTAACTAACAAAAAATGTGGGTCCTGGGTTGCATCAAAAGGAGGGTGACCAGCAGGCTGAGGGAGGTGACTCTCCCCTTTTCCTGCTCTCGTGAGACTCCACATGCAGTACTACATCCAGGTCTGGGGCCCCCAACCTAAGAAGGATGTGGACCTATTAGAGTGAGTCCAGAGGAGGCCATGAATATGCTCTGAGGGCTGGAGCACCTCTGCTCTGGAGACAGGCTGAGAGAACGGGGCTGGTTCAGCCTGGAGAAGGCTCTGGGAAGACCTTAGAGCAGCTTCCAGTGCCTAGAGGGGCTGACAAGAAAGCTGGAGAGGGGCTTTTGACAAGGGCCTAGGACAAGGGGGGATGGCTTTAAACTGACAGAGGGGAGATTTAGATTAGATATTAAGTGAGGCACTGGCACAGGTTGCCCAGAGAAGCTGTGGCTGCCCCATCCCTGGCAGTGTTCAAGGCCAGGTTGGATGGGGCTTTGAGCAGCTTGGTCTAGTGGCAGGTTGGGGCAGGGGAAGTGGAAATGTATGGTCTTTAAGGTCCCTTCCAACCCAAACCATTCTGTGAACACATAAGACGGCTCTGAGTGACTTTAAGATATTAACACATCTCCTAATACTACTCCTTTCCCTTTCCTTTATGCCTGCTCTGTTACTGTGACTTGAGATTTGAAAAAAAAAACAAAAAACTTGTTGCTTTATGACTTACTTTTAGAAATGTTCATAGTGTGGAGGGATAGCACTGGTTTATTCCAGTAGTCACCACAGCCAAATCCCCTTCTTACTCTCATGCTTCGTTAGAGGTACATTATACCTCCATGGGAGCAATGGCAGATCCTTATGTGTTCATGAGGCTGCAAGGCCTCATGGCTCTGATCTTGACCAACTTGAGGTGTCTCCAATACCATCCTGCCAGTGCTCTCCTTTGCTTCATCCTTAATCTAAAGAGAGGTCCTCTGGCTTCTATGCATGGCTCTTTCCCTGTGCAGGTGGCAAGAGTTAAACTGTAGGTTAACATGTTTTAAGTTTTACTTCAAGTCTCTAATTTTTTCTCTTATTGCAGAGTTTTTCCACACTTCCTCATGTACAGAACTGAGAAAAATGCATGTTCCTGCATGCTGGAGGTGCTATGCTAGCATTAAAATTCAGTGATGCTGTTTGCAGGGAGGAAGAGGTTTGTCTGCTGAGATCTCTGCTGAAAGCAATGCCTCCTGCCTTTGCAGCCAACATAGGCCTCCAGTTGTACCACCACTCAAAGGGGAAAGTAGGATCACTGGTCAAAACTCTCCCGAGCCCAGGGACCACTGTCAAGAGTGAACACAGCCTTCCTCTTGGCAAAACCCACCAACTCTCCACATCTTATGAGAAAGCCCCAAGCAGTTCTGCAAGACGCTCTCTCCTCTGCGGGCTGAAGTTCTGGTGGTGGAGGTCAGAAGGTGCAAATGGCTGTTTGTACAATCAACTTCCAGTGCGAAGCGGGGACTTTCCTGCCTGGTGGGGTGAACTCCGCACCGATGAGGTGATTTTTTTCACTAGTCAGTGATTTTTTAATTCATGCTCTTTTTCAGCGCTGCCACATGGCGGCAGAGTTGAGGCTGCTTCTGAACGGGGAAGAGAGCGATGGAATTAAAACCTCTTCTGTTAGAAATGACCTGAATTTCCTGCTAGGGACATCCTGTCGTCTTTCAAGGTGTTGGTGTAGAGGACTTCTTCCTTGTCCAAGGACTAGTGGGTTTAGGTTGCTTCTCTGAGGATCTGAAGTAAAGGGGATTTTGTGGTCAGCTACAGTCCTTCCCACCAACACACAATGACAATATGGCTCATCGTTTTGACCAAAGTTGGGGTTACAAAAATATCCAGTTCTGTAAGTATCATGAAAAGCATTGTCCAGCTGGAGTGAGTACTACTGGTGCACAGAAAGAGGCTGAAGCACAAGCCCTCATTACTGTTTGACAGAATGAAAAGAAATTATAAGTATCTTAACCACAGGGAAAGCTTTGATCGACAAGAACACTTGTCAGCCAAGAGGATGTTCAGCCATGAATACTGAGCCCAGGAAACAAGGCTGATACATTCTCCTGCCCACAGAGCTGCTTGGTTTTGATGAAGAGTGAAAGATGATAAAGCGAAAAATGTCTGTGTAATCAAGAAATCACCCTTTTCTTGATGACATCTGTGTTGCAGAAAATCAGATCCCACGGGTAGGAGCGGGAGTAGACTCTGCTTCCTTTGGTTTTTGCTTTCTTTTGAGCTGAAAAAGGAAAAATACTGAAACGTTTGAATGTCTCAACATTTTCCCCGAAGTTAAAGCCACAGAGATGAACAAATTTTCCAAATTCAACCCATTCTGTAAGTGGTCAAAAACATTTTAAAAAATTCCACCCAAATTCACCCACTCTTTTTCCTTTTTCTGCAGAATGTTAATTCGTCTATGCTTGGAATGTGAACAAATTGAACCAGCTGTGCTTTCATGTATTTTCTCTTTTTTTACTTAAGTCCCCTTACATGCCCTGACAATGAGGTGAACACTAAACCAGATGAATGAGCAATAGGAGCACAGAGACTGCCTGCCCCGGGCTGCCCTTTTGAAGGACCACTTGAAGATAGCAGAGTGCTGGCCAGGTAATTATTTCAAAGCACAGACCAAACTCTGCAGTCCTTGCATGAGGAGCAGCACCAGAGCCCTGACCTCATTTACAGGGCCTGCATTTAGGAAATGCCAAGCGATTAAGCAGAGAGCTTTCCTGTGTGTAATCATATGAGGCAGGAGACATGAAGTCATTGTCCTGAAGCCCAAGGTGAAATCAGACTGACCTTGAAAGTCTCAGGCAGGCCTAGGGCTGCTTTTTGTACTGCTGTAAGAAGCAAAACTGAACCTGCTGAGTTTATTGGGCTGTTTTCTGGCTTTGTCCCTTTGCGAAAGTTGGCATTTCGAATTCGACTGAGACAGTTTTCTGGGCTTCAGCATTAGTAGAATTAAAGTCAAGCACTAGTTACTTTTCTGTAGCTCTGCATTTCATTCCAGGAAGGCAATCTGTGCATCAGTTCTTCCTCCTACAGAAAAATCCTCTGTATAATGGGAAACAATTCAACCCTACATGCCTAAACTGAAGCCCAGAAAGGGTGCCACTAAGTTCCCAAAAGCAAGGTTGGGCTTGGTGCCTGTGAACATGGCTTTCACACTGCAGAGTTAGCAGAACCCCAACTCCACAAGGGACTGTGCTTGGAGAAGACCCATTGGAAAACACATTCCCATCCAACAGCTTAATTCTTCCACTCCCCAGTGCCTGAGCTGCCTCAGCAAAACCCTGTGTTGGGGGTTTGGCTTCTTGAGAGCTTCAGTGGGAGCAGAGAGTTTCAGTCTCAGCTTCTGCCATTATGCAACCCATGCCTGCCTGCAGTTTGTGTTACCTGGTGAAAGTGCTATGCACAGCAAGGCTTGCTGCTTCTCTATTCAGAAGACTACTTGGAAGACCATGGAATTACAACTGCTATCTATCAGCCTTTCCTCTATGTGCTAAGAAACTCCTCTATGTACTAAGTAACTGCTAATTATTCAGTAATTAAGTGTCTCTCTAGGGTCATCATTGTAAATCTGGCCTCTCCCAGGCACTGTTTGCTCATTAGGTAGCAGTTTTCTCAATGCAAAACCCAAATTATCTTCTTTACATTTGATTGGATTACAAAATTGCTTTAAACTCTTCGGAGAAGATTAGGAAAAGTGTGGTTTTGCGCAATAGTTACCATGGGAACTGAAGTAGAGAGATCTTTATAAACCAAAAGTCAAACAGATTGTATTTCAGACAATTAATATTGTCTCACATGTTTATTCATTTGCTTTAATTCTTTTGTGTGCTATTCTGAAATAGTTTCTATCTCTTTCCCTATCAAGTGCTATGTCAAAGAGATTCTGCTCCCCTGAGGATTCACCCCTCTCTTCTCTTGCAAAGCCACCTTGCAGCCCTGATTAGCTTCATCTTCCTCTTCTGCTTTGCCTCTTTGGTCTGAGGACATCCCTGAGGATATCCAGGTGGGATTTGGTCTGGGATCAGGACACACATGTGGCGAGAAGTGTCAAAGCTCCTGTCCCATCAGCGGAGCCCAGGTAGCTCCAGCAGACCAGCTGGTGGGTGAGCTGAGCTGCTCTCATTGTGTGAACCTCTCTGCAGACTTTCCTAGTAACACCCTAGATCCTTCAAACCTGTGTTTCTTTTACTTCCATGTTTGACACTTAAGGGAAGAGGAGCTGATAAACTGACCAAGTGCCAGTAGTTACGCCTCTGCTCTCCTCTCTTTCCAAACCCTCTTTCTTCTCCTGCATCCTGATTCAACCCCATCTCTTGATATCTCTCTCACCAGCCCTTGGCTGAATCAAAAGAATACACAGTTTAATAACTGAAATAATGTACAATATAATACCAGTACTAATAGTAGTACGGGAAATAACAAGAAGAGATATATAAAAAAGAGAAAATGAAAACAACAACAATAAAACAATAAACACAAATGATGCCCAATACAATTGCTTAGCACCCACTGACCAGTACCCAGCCTGACCTGAGCAGCAATCAGTCCCTTCCAGGTAACTCCCCCCAGTTTCTATACTGGGTATGAAGTGCTGTGGTATGGAATATCTCTCTGGCAAGTTTGGGTCAGGTGTCCTGTCTCTGCTTCCTCATGGTTTCTCGTACCCCTCCTCACTGGCAGAGCATGAGAGACTGAAAAGTCCTTGATCAGGGTAAGTGCTACTTAGCAACAACTAAAACACTGGCGTGTTACCAGCATTGTTCTCAGATTAAAGCCCAAATACAGCACTGTGCCATCTAGTAGGAAGAAAAATAACTATCCCAGCTGAAACCAGGTCATCTGCCTAGCATCTTTCTGCTGTCTTTCGCCTCACAGCACAGTCTATCACATCTTTAAAATAATTAGCATCCTGCCAGTTAGCAATTTCCCATTCTGATAGTTTCCATTTGTCTTTCTCCCCTTCACATCCAAGATGTCAAGAGGCCTTTGCAATATGCAGCTGCCACCACACTGACAGCAGTGCTCTGCGCTCTGTACGCTGCTGTCTTCATGCTCCCATCCCCTGTGTTCATGGGCTTTCTGAGGCAAGGATTTGTCCTGCATGAGCACAGTGTCTCAGAGCAGTCATCTTGTGAGCATGTCTCCAAGAAAAGGAAGGAATGTATTTATTTTCCTCTAGCCCTCTGCCTGGCTCTGTGCACAAGAGGAATTCCCCTACCAATGGAATTCTATATTCATGTATTTAAACTCCAGCCTCTCCTCAGCCCCCTCCCCCTGTGTGACCTCCTGCTTTTTACATCACTTTGCACCAGTCTGGAAGCTGCTCTTGGTTCCAGGAGACAGGAAATACTGTGCTGACTGGAACCTTTTTGCTGTATTTTAGTGACAAGATACCTGTTGCCCTGAGGCCAGCACAGGAGTCTGCCTAAAGGTGTCCAAAGACATACTGGGGAAAATGATATTAGTACTGTTTTCTTGTAAAATATCACTTTATGAGAGGAAGGTCTGTGCAGGTGTTCTTGCACTGATTTAGGAGCTCCAGCTGATGCTATGTGCACAGGGCTTGTTCAGGCAATAAAGAACACAAGCCATATTTAAGTCATTATACTCAAATCAATAAAAACATTCCAGTTCAGGCCCCTTTTCTATCCTTGAAAATTTAGGGGGCCAGGAGATGCCAGAATACCTTGCATTTTCCCTGTCACCATGGGTATGTATCATCTATGTATCTATAGTTTGGGTTGGAAGGGACCTTCAAAGCTCATGTAGTCCAATGCCCTTGCAAGGAGCAGGGACATTTTCATCTAGATCAGGTTGCCCAGAACCATATCCAGCCTGGCATTGAATGTCTCCAGGGATGGTGCATCCACCACCTCTCTGGGCAACCTGTGCCAGTGTTTTACCACCCTCTTTGTAAAGAATTCTTTTCCTTATGCCCAGCCTGAATCTCCCCTCTTTTAGTTTAAAACCATCACCCCTCATCGTATCACAACACGCTTTGCTGAAAAGTCTTTCCCCATCTTTCTTATAGGCCCTTTTTAAGATCTGAAAGGCCAGAATAAGGTCTCCTGGAGACTTCTCTTCTCCAGGCTGAACAAGACCAGCTCTCTCAGCCTGTCTCCATAGCAGAGGTGCTCCAGTCCTCAGCTCATCTTCATGGCCCCCCTCTTGATGAGAGATCACCTCACTCCTTTTTTTTACATCCTTTTTTCATTTACTTCAGCCTTCCCTGGGTGGGTGTGGATGCCAACTTCTCCTTCTAGTCATGTCCTTGCTGTTGATATCAAACTGCATTCTGCCAGGCACTGACACAAGTAGCGTTGTAGCATCCTGAAAGCAGTACACGTTTCTGTGTTCACAAGAAGACAGGCTGGCTGGCTGGCTGTTGGCAGAAACCCCACTGCTGGTTAATTGGAAAAAAAGATTTAAAGAAAGTAGGTATCTTTTCTTTAAACAAGACATCTCAAATGGAGTGCTTAGCATCAAAGAATCAAGCAAAGCAACACAGAGATAGCAGCAAGAGCATTTAACAACACAGAAAACAACACTCCTGACCCTGCTAAAGCTAGGCAAGGGAGACAGCACACCTGAAGTTGTCATCTTTGAGCACAGGGGAACATCTTTCCTTATGATTTTTATATTTTCCAGCAAAATGGGAAGTACAGTGATAGTATGATAACAGAACAAAACCTGTTCTTCCAGAAGGAATCATCCTTACCTAGCCAAATATCTTCTCATTGACACTGATGGCCTCTGAAACAGGCTCACAATGGTATGAACCACACATCAAGATTTTGCATTTAACACCTCTTCTCTGCTCTAAAGTCCTTCTGAGTTTGTCTGTTGCTGCTGGTGCTGATGGGTATTTGCTCTCCTGGGATGGGATAAGAGTGGCAGAAACTTGCATGAAGCCCAAAACAAAGTTTGAGATCCAGACTCCTTGAGATTGTAAGAGTTTGGATCTCACGCTGGACCTCATTGATTAGACTTTCTTTTCATGGCCACAAAAAGCCCAGATTTAGCATACAAAGTAAGTCTAATTGCAAACACAGCCAAAAAGTCCTTTCTGGCTGACCGTGACAGTATGAATCCCTCTGTCTTCTGCTGACACCAAGAAACTCAGTGTTGGGCTACTGAATTGTTGCAAGTAGCAGCGAGGAACATGGTGGCAGCAATGTCATTTGTGCTGTATGCTTACCCTATTGGTTGTGGGAATGTCTTATAATCACATTTTTGCTTGCTGATGGTGCATACAGTGAGTGTGCATTTGCCACACTCATGATATCTTGTAAGGTTTTCTAAAAACTGCTCATGCTGTTTTCATAACTTTTTTCCTTTCCTGCTTTGGGAATTGCAGTCCCACATGCAGGGCTCACAACATACTCACCAGGTATGCTCACAGCCAAGCCATGTGGAGCTGTGACTGACAGGCTGTGACAAAGATGAATGTGCTGGATCACTTGCAAGAGATCTTTTTAGTCACCCTGTACTTTCCTCCACTGCTCTCTGCTGAGGGCCTGAGGGGTTACACTGAACTACCTGCAGAGCAAAAGCTGGCAGATCTTTCATGCCCTTTGTAAAGTAAAATGGAAACCCCTTTGCAGTAACAAAATAAGGATTTATTCATCCCTTTGAAAAAAAAAAAATCAGTTATTTTAATATGCTTTCAGGGAATAATTGAGTCAATGATTCTGTAATAAGAGCTCTGCCCTCTGTTCCTCAGAGGGTGTTCTCTCTGGCACATATATCTGGATTTCTGCTGCGAAGAGCCCTGTATAGCTTGCCCACACACTGCTTCCCAAGGGTGCTGTAACTGCTGTGTAGGCTGATGCAAAATGTTCCTTCACCCACAGATCCCTGCCTGCCTCTGCCTGCAAATGTCATTGAGAAACATTCTCTTATTAGGCTTCTCTCCTAGGAGTCCACTCTGGCATATACCTGCTCACCTGCAGGTAGCAAATGTAATGCTGGGACAGAAAACAGTATCCTTGAGCAAAGTGTGTGCCTCTGACAGAGCTCAGTCTGCTAAATGAGGGAAGACGGACAGCTAAGTGGGCATGGGGAAGCTTTCACTGCAATCATCACAAATGCTTCCTTCAGCTAGAATACGCTGAATAAAGCTAAATGCCACAGGGTGAATCAGAAACATGGCAGGTAGGTGGTGATTATCACACTTAAATGTTTTTTTAAGCACTTCTGGAGAGCACTACCAGCATCATTTTTTGGTTATCCTGGTATGGAAGGAACACGTGGCTCTCCAATACCCACAGACACAAGCTAACTTCTTGTGCAGCCCCAACAGAGGGCTCGAACTGGGAGCTGAGGAGACTGCTGCACAGCCCCATCTCTGCTGCTGAATTAGCTTGAAACATGATGGGGTATTTACCTGCCATGCAAAGAAGAAGCATGGGGACATCTTGTTATGCACAGTATTAGCAGCACACTTCTGCTGCTGAGTATGGGACTCCCCTCCTGCAAGAGCAGAGATGCAAGCTATGTGGAAGAGTCTGAAGGTCAAACATCAAACACAGGAAAAGTGGGACCCAGGGGTTTCTATCAAAGTGTCTAAATCAGAGACTGAAGAGACAAGAAGGATTTTGATAAAATGGGTCCATAGAAGAGGAGTCTTCCCTATTGCTCAACCTTGCCTCTCATTTTCATGTGTTTATGCTTTTCTCCCATGCACATGCTGTTAGAATCAAAACTGCATCTTCAAACAAGTAAACAAGCAGGCAATAAAATACTCCCCAGCAGAGACTGTTTCATTTTCTTGGAAACATGATGCAATGCAGCGATAGCAGGAGCCGATCTGTCACTTCCACAAAGGTGAACTCTGCTCTTTAGCAAAATCCATCGCAAGTGGCTTCCCTTCCCTTGCAGTGCCTGAGCTGCAGTCCCAGGAATCAGGAGGCACCTCCTGCGCAGACGTGTCTCATGCCACTCTCTGCCACGTCTTCCACAGCAGCGTCTCCTACTCACCTTGCTTCTCTGCCAGTTGCATTATGATAATGTCAGGCTTGATCATTTCCAAGTCTTATTCATACAGCATTTGTTGTGCTTCAGCAGAAACGTGGTGCAGATCATAATGATTGGACCAACCTCTTTAAAAGGCCAATTTTACCAAGTTCAAAACAGGTATGAGCTGGCAGCAAACCCTCAGTGAATAATGTGCGCAATAAAGGCAATGGTTTAAAGATGTTTTACTAGAGGGCCAAAGCACCACAAGTGTGGGGAAGGAAGGCCAGGCTTTCTTTAAGCAGCCAGATTTACAGGATCTGGGAAAGAAAGGCCAGGCACCATGGCAGCAAGTCATCTCTCCTCCATCAGAGCTGCTACAGAGGAGGGTCAAACTGCACTCCATAGCGGGGGGGACATGGTTCAAAGTATTTCTGGGTAGAGCTGCTGTGCTTCCTGGGGGATCTGCTGTCATCTCAGAGTGGCATGGGAACAAAATCCCCCTGCAAGCCCATACAGAGAGGGCTCGAGGCAGGCAATGCCCGCTGGATTGCAGCTGGAGATCATGGGAGTGAGAAAGGGAGAGAAGACAGTTGGGAATGGTTGGGGGGAAAGGCACAGGAGATGTCTGAGGTGTGAAGTCCTGCTTTGTGCACCTTGTCACCACCTCACATGCACAGCAGTAGTCCCCTGTGCTGGCACCAACGTCAACAAGCCTGTTGCTCAGCAGGCGAGTTCCCCATGTGGGGCAGCTGCAGAGAAAATCCACCCTAATAAAATGCTTCCCTGCAGTAATTGGATTTCCACTGTAAATGAAGTCACTATGCTGATTGTCCTTGCACTTCTGAAGATGAGGCAATGCCAGTGAGCGGCAGCTCTGGCTGATGGACCACATTACATACCTCTGCAGTGGGGGGGGCAAGCAAGGGCACTTCTCTGCTCCAGAGAACACAGACCAGCATGTGTGAGGTTAAGGTGGCCACATGGCTTCAAATGCTAATGGATCTGTTCAAACAGGTGTGCAGGGAAGAGGCTGTAAAGTGATTTGTGCAGTGGCCAGAGGACTTTGCAGGATCATGTCTCAGCTATGGTAGCATTCCTGCATGGTGTGCCCTCCCTGTCCAGGCTGAGTGACAAGGGCTTCCCTGTGGCTAGAGAGCTGCTTGGAAAAGGGCTGGCCATGTGCAGCACTGGGAACACAAAGCTCTCCATTTTACAGGGACGAATGATGGGAGAAGGAGCAGGAGAAGGGTATGTACCCAAAATGTGTGTCAGCAGTATGGTCCCTGCAGGAGCACTTGTCTCTGTCCCCCTGAGCCCCTTTGGGCTCAGGGTGAACCAGGCTGGCCAGGTGCAGCTGGGACCATACGCAGAAATGAGTGCAGGAAAGGATTAGAAAGATGGTCTCCTTGCTGGCTACTGAACAGAATGGTCCACAAGATACTGCCATCTCAGCAGGTCCCCGCTGCTGGGAGCTTCCTTCTTGCTACATCCTTTGCCTGCAGCCCAGACAGACCATGGCTGGAAAAAAGGCATGGGAGGAGGCTGGTCTCTGCTTGGAGCCCTGAAGCCATCCTGGCACGCCCAGGCTAAGCTGGTCCCCTCTCTTCTTTCCAGAGCCCTTATGCCCAAGTCTTTTTCCCTCACAGAGCTGATCCCAGTTCCCATGAAGGCAGCAGGGAGGTCAGTGCTGGCACCGCCAGGATCCCATCACAGCTCGGTAATCACTCTCCTCTGCAGCCTGCCAGGCACTTCCCTTGCACCCTTGTGGCCAGAGGCCAGTGGGCAGAGTAGAAGCCACACACAGCCAGCTGGCAGGCAGCAGAAGCTTTGCAAACCCTGTGGTGCTGGAGGAGACGGATGGACTCCAACCCAGTGCTGTGGCAGAACGTGTCTCTGCAGAGCTCTTACGGAGCCAGAGCTCACTCCTGTGAAAACAGCACCCAAGTTTGTGCAGAGGAAGGCAGGGCCAGCCCTGGGAAAGTGCTACCTGGGAGATGTTAGTGGTTTAGATGGGGTTTGGGGCTGACAAACCCATTTTTAACCCTGGGCAGCAGCAACCCAGAGACAAGTGGCGCCTCTTCACCACGAGGCAGGATTAGGAACTGGGGCTGGATTCAAGTTGCCAAAAGGCAATGCATCAATGCCAGGAGCAGTCTTTGAAGAAATCTGGGCTCTAACCCACTGCTGGAGCAGCGTGCCTGGGTTGCAGCATGATATGTGGAGTGCCTGCATCAGGAGAGGCAATGCTGGGCGCAGCACCTTGCCAGTGCACCGTGTCTGCAGGGAGCCTCTGTGCAACGTAGAGCAAATCAGGGGAAATCTTTGGTGAAGACCTTTGGGAAAGCCAAAAATTATGAGACTTCCGAAGACTTTGCAAACAGACAAACCACGTACAGGTGAGGAAACAGGCAGGTGCTGGGGAATGAATCATATATATTGCAATTCTGTGACAGCATCCTCTTAGGCCCATAGCTGGAGACATGAACCCTGTGGACCATGGGCTGAACAGCACAGCTGTTCCTCTGATCTTATCACCCCCTTTGGTGGTACTTAGCAGCAGAGATCTTCCAGATGGGGATCCTAAAAGAAAACTGCTGGGAAATTGAGAAGAAAACAGCTAAATACACACATCATCAAAAAATTCAGAGGCTGTGCAATCCCACCACGGTACAGTTCCCAGGGGGAAGAGGTTTGTGTTGGAGACCTTTTTGATCTAATGAAACAGTGCATAATGATATCCAACAGCGAGAAGATCAAGTCTGAAACATTCAAGCTGGAAATAAGCTGCATGTTTTTAACAGAAGGTAAAGAATGGCTGTAACAGGTTGCAGGGGATGTGATAAACTCCATCATACAGAGCCTTACAGTCGTGCTGGCTCTCAGAGAGTGACATCCTTCCATCGCAGCGCTGTGCCATGCAGAACCGCTGGCCATTGTCGGCCCTTGCTCAAGAGATCAAAACTACGGCACAGCATGGTGCCTCAGCCTTAAAATCCAAGATAAGCACTTTCTAATGGAAAATAGTCCTATATCTGAGGGAGAGAGCTACAAAGCCACTGTTTTCTTCATGCTTTATTTTCATGGCTGTTTCCCTAATGCTTCTACTGGCTCTCCACAACAGAGCCACAACAGAGTATTATCCCCCATTTGGAGACCTACAGATTTCTTCCCTGTGAGAGTGGTGAGGCGCTGGCACAGGTTGCCAGAGAAGCTGTGGCTGCCCCATCCCTGGCAGTGTTCAAGGCCAGGTCGGACTTGGCTTGGAGCAACCTGGTCTAGTGGAAGGTGCCCCTGCCTGTGGCAGGGGGTTGGAACTGAATGAGCTTTGAGGTCCTTTCCAACCCAACCCATCCTGTGATTCTATGATGTGAAATTAAGGGGCTGCATATATCTGGCTTTGGCTCAGCTGACCACTGAGGCATATCTTTATTTGCTTAGTGACCCAAGATGCAAAATCATCACATCTTAATATAGCAGAACATGAGTCCAGGGAATATACTTCTAACACTGTCATTTAATTTATTCACAACAATCAGATTAGTAAATGAATACGTGCTGAGCCCTGTCACTGTTACAGTCCATGGGTATTTCTCCATGCTTGCATCTGGATGTCTGACAGTTTGTTTACATGATCACCAAGATGAAATACTCAAATTATTTGGCTTAGCATCAAGAGCAGCCTCTATTTTAGCAGCCTGCAGTGGCAGCTCCCAATGAATTTTAATAAGCTGTTAACAATGTGTGCATGTTTAGTTGTTGTCAGCAGAAACATTCAAAAGGACAGGGTGACATATACTTATTGTGGGATACAAAAGGATTAGTAATGTTTCCCAATCATCTTGTGTGACTGAGCTGCCTACCAAGGTGGCTCATACCCTTCTGCAGTGCGCAGAGCACAGACCCTTCCCCAGCCTGACGTGGGGATGGCAGGTTGGATCAGGCTGGACAGGGCTTTGAGCAACCTGGTCTAGCGGAAGGTGTTCCTGCCCATGGCAAGTAGGGTGGAATTAGATGAGCTTTAAGAACTTTTCCAACCAAAACCATCCTGTAATTCTTTGTGCAGGGACGGCATAATTTGTCTTACAGCCAGATCAGACAGCAGCAAACCTGGAAGACTGGATTTCAAACATAAAAGCATCCAAAAAATGGGATTTTATTTTACTGTCCTACAAGGGAAGACTACAGTGTGAATATTGCAACAACAGAGCCAGGGGACAGTAGCCAGGACATGGGGAAATGGCACATCCACCATTCGCCTCAACCCTTTTACAACTAATTTACCAACTCGAGCAAAGTGATATCTTAACCTCACTCTTTATGCCCACTCTAGTTCACACAAAGCAACATCACAGTAAGAAGAGCACCTGCCTGGACACAGGTAGCACACAGGTACCATGTCCACAGCAAGAGGGGGTGATGAGGGCTGTGAGACATAAACCCACCAGCGATCTGCGGGTAACAGCTCTGCAGGAGAAAAGGCAGGAGGCTCAGAAGGAGCTGCTAAAAAGGGATTTGCGCACTTTTCTATTTTAGCAATGCTTTAGTCGGAGCAACACATATTCCCAGGATATTTTTATCCATTGCAGTTCAGGAGCGCATCCTTGGATATCCGGCTGGCTTACACAACAGAGTCTGCCTGTAAGACCTTGACTAACTGACATGCTGATGTCTCCACTGTGCAGCAGCCTCTCGGTGTCCGCTGGCTGCCCCATGCCCTGTGGTACCCCAAGTCCCCACAATATGAGAGGGGTCTGGGGAGCTTGGCAAGAGTTTGTGGGGGAACCAGGAGCATTGCATGCCCTCACTGCCATGTGTTAGAGGAAGGAAGCATCTTTCTGGTGCTTCAGGCCTTTGGAACTTGAATCATTTCCCTCTGTAATAACCATTTAGGAGGGAAGCTTGGCAGGAGCCATTCTGTGTCCATCAAGGAGTCACTGCTCCGTGAGAGCCTCCCTTCATTTGTAAAACCCTGAGGTGCATTGACCAGGCTTTGAAGGGCCAACAGTGACTTCTGTCTGGCTCTAGCTTTCTCTGCTGCCCTTTTAGAGCATCTCTGGAAGATGGCACCTTCTGCTGGGTACTTTTCCTTGCTGGGAGTGTATTGCCATATATTTTAAAAGGCATTCTGTGGAAGCGATCATCCAAAGCTGCCACAGAAGCTGGCTTGGGCTGGCAGCCTGAGGAAGTGCAGATGTGGATGGGAAAAGCAATGTGTAGCAATTAATATCAGCACAAGTGGTGTCGTTGCCATATTTCTTTGCCTATAGATTAAAGCTTCCTATGGCTGCTTGAAATTTTCCCATGAAAAGTAATTTCTCCTATAAATAATAACTATATATATAATAATGACTCAGTGATGCTTGGGAACTGTTTTGTGGAAGAGTTTTCTGGTTTTCTCATTTCTAGAATCATCCTCTTTCTAAAAGGCAAATGCCTTATTTATTCCCTACTTGATCCCTAGTCTTTTCAAAACCATAAATCCTCTACGTGAAGCACCAGGTAGGGGAGACACAGAGCATCCTGCAGGAAATGGCCCAGCCTGGCTGCCCACCGTGGGCTTTAGTGCCTTGACAACACCTTGTCCCCGCCAAAGGTCTGGCAAGGATCCCTTGTGTGATGGGTACCCCAGGAGGCAGCCTCAGCAGCCAATGGCAGCAGGATTGCATTTGCATTGCAGAGATGCAGTATTCACTGATCCAGCTCTCAAGACCACTCTTTGGGGATGCTCTGGGTTTAATGTTTGCGGGATTGCATTTGCATTGCAGAGATGCAGTATTCACTGATCCAGCTCTCAAGACCACTCTTTGGGGATGCTGTGGGTTTTATGTTTTCGGGAGGCATCTGCAGTAGCTCTTCTCTTTGCCGTCATGGGATTTAGCATGCTGGTTTTGCTCTATTATAACTAGTTAGATAAGCAGCAAGACTACCCTTAGCTTGCATGACTTCTTCCCGCAGCCAAGCGGTACTTGCAGTGTGGAGACATCTGCCAAAAATGATTCATTCCTTCCCCTCCTCTCTCCACTGATATTTTCCTCCTATCTATAACAATATGCATTTTTCATGGAATGGTCTGAGCCAAATTTCTAGACTTCCAGCTCAGCAGGAGACACCGCTGCTGATTTCCAAGGCCTGTTCTGGAGGCTGAGTGAGTGGGCAATGAGGGATCCCATGTTGCCAGTGATGCAGAGAAGATGGGGGCTGCTCCTCACGGTTGGAATCACAGCCTGAAGAACCATGGCTGAGACGCTGGCAGTGTCTGACGCAATGCGCTCCTCCTATTCTAGGTAGGAAGTTGGTAGATCATCTGCAGAAAATCTCCATTTATTCTCAGTAAGTGCAGGTGGCACTTCAGGAGAGATCTTTTTACTGGGCAGATCCGGTGGGAGCTGCCATATGGCTGGATGCAAGGAATAAGCTGGTGGTCTTCTGGGATCTTCTGTGCAAGCACCTTCAGGCATCCAGACAACATGAAAAAGCTCTCAAAACCCCGCTCATACATGGTTGTCGCAGCCCACCTTTCCCTGTTGATGTTCCTCATGCTTCTGTGTTTGGGGTGTTTCGAGCCTGAGGAGGGGGCTGGTGAGGGCAGAGGTGGCGACACCCAGTGTGTGGCATGGGGACATGCCTGCCACCCTAGAGGCGACACAGGCAGCATCACAAGGGTCGTGAGGCCAGCCTGGCATTACTTATGGGACTGCGCTGATGGGCTGGATATTCCCAAGCCAGCCCAGGTCTGACACAGACCTCTTCCATCAGTACCACTTGGAGGTATTTAAATCCCCTAGGATCAGCTTTGGAAGCCATAGCCAAGACTCCCCACTGTGCTCATCACCCCACGTCAGTGCAAAGGTTCAGCAAAGCAGCTGCTAAACAGCTATAGATAGGAAGCTTGAGGGGCCTTTTTCCAACTGCAAATGGCAAAGCTGTAGAGATGGCTTTGCTGTGCTTGGATGGTGCTTAATTGTCCTGAGCTCAATAGCAGAGAAGACAATGAGATCTCAGATGCTGGGATCCTATTCTCTGACTGCCTTTGCCTCGGTAATTTTGTCTGCCCACCTCCTGCTCCTCCTCCAGCAAACCTCCACTCCTGGGCACAGATGTAGCTGCAGTATCTGCCAAAGAGGATTACAGTAGAAAGGGAGTGAGGAAGATCCTTCTCCTGCATCCTTCATGGGCCTCATCCTGCAAAGTGAGCTGCTGTGATGGAACCTGTTTGTACTGAGCTTTGGAGCATGATGGGACATTTCCCATCCTCTTGTGCTCCCCACCTCATGGAGCCTTTCTGCTCCATCCTGTTCCTTCCCCAGCCCTCACCTCACCGCACCTGAGCTCACAGCCTCCACAAGGTCGTCAAGGAAACATCTCAGTTCAGATCCAAGGCCCTGACCCATCAGAGGAGGTTGGTTGGAGGAGGGTCACACTTTTCTCATCCCCCACTTATGGCCACTCTTACGTTCCTAAACATAAACACAGTTCATTCAGGAACATCTTTAATGAAAGTCGTTCCCTTGTGTTATCTCAGCATAAGCGATGCTGCTCGTTTTTGATGTCTGTTGCAGACAAGGATCATTTGATCTTCATATTTCTCAGTGAAGTCAAGCCATAGCCTGCAATTTCCTTTCAGATGCGTTACGTTCCTGCATAATTTTCAATTCACTCTTCTTTTGCGGGTGATGAATAGAGAAAGGTGTTCTCCATCAAAGATCGTTTATTAAAATGCAAATAAACTTCAGACTGAAGGTCCACTTGAGCACTGGAAATCGACAGAGGATATTAAATTTGGTCAGAAGAACTAAGGAGCTCAATTCTTTTCTGGGGGGAGCCAACATCACCCTGCATCACAAACACTGCTGACCTCCTCCCACTGAGAGACCTTTATTGGTGGCTTATGGTACTGCTCCAAACTCTGTGCAACCACAGCAGACATTTCCCATGCCAGGTCTCTTCCTTCTGTGGAAAAGTTCAGCCAGATCAGGCCAGCCACTTGTGAGGAAGGAATAAAAGCTAAAATGTTATGGGAAACAGCTGGTTAAGGAGAATTCAGTAAAATCTGACAGTGAAAGTAAAGCGCTGCCAAGTGCACAAGGACCTTTTCTGGAATGTCCCAGGATATTTGGGAACCCCCACATTTGCCTGTGGGATCTGTGCTGAGGAGAACTCGAGGCTGGGCTGGGGTTTGCGTCACACTTGATTACATCGAAAACACCAGTGGCCTGATGGGCTTTAAGCAGGGACCTCTCAAGCCCAGCAGGGAGACTCCAAAATACCCAAGACTTCACACAGTGCTTGGCTACAAAACACTTCCGAGGGCTGCAGGTGAGGCTGAGGCTGGACAAGTCCATGGAAGAGGGATCTCTTGCTCTGTTTGAAGCAATGGCACCCACTTGTGCTGAGCATGGATGGAGTTTGGGAAGGTCTTCTGGAAGAGATGGCCTCCCTACATACCTGGAGTCTATGCACATGCCAAATCCCATGGTGCCTGGAGCTATTCGTTTGCAGGATGCTCTTGTTGGAGTGGGGATCTTCCCCTCTGTCCCTTGATCTCAGCAGTCCTCTACTGAAGGCATCATGGAGAACTCATCCCAGCTGAATGGGGATCATCAAGCCTGGTCCCTGCTGCTGTAGTTCAGCTTTGTGGCAAAGGCTTCAGGGCATCTTCAGCATGCAGGCAGGCTGAAGAGTCTCTGCTGGTTGCTAGGGATGTGCTGGTGTTACTGCTCATCCTGCATCACAGTCTCAAACAAATGTGGACTTCCCTGTCTGTATTTCTGTCTTCTGTTAGGGATGGAATAATAAATACTCATTTTTATACAACACATATCCATCCTCTTCCATGACATATGAATGACTGTAGCTGTTACTTGTTTAATGCACTGCTTCATTCCAAACACATTGTTTTTCCTAAAAAAACCCAACAAACCTGAAATTTTGTCAAGTTTTAATACACTGACAGTAGGCTTTGACTTCTCAGCACCTCTTTCTGTTATGCCTGGCTGTTGTAAGACGAAATTCTATGATGCTAAAGCATACATACATTTTGACATCCAACCTTATACCGACATGCTTAACAGACATCCATGGATTTTAACAGACCACCACTGAGGGTGCTATTTCATCACAGAATGGCTTACCATGTATTTTCTTTGAATTTTTAATATAAACGTCCCCCAACGCTTTGAAATAGTTGAATGTGGCCGTTAGACTGGCAATTGTTAGCTGTGATGCTACAAACCCAGGCACTCTGAGAAATGCCCTTTCTTACATGTTGAAACGCTTCAGTGTTGCCTTGTCTTGTCCCGATCACTTGTGCCTTGCGCTGGAGCCCTGGGGGCCAGGCAGCCAGCACTCACCACTGGCTCCAGGACATCCAGTGGTTGCAGGAGCCCATCAAGGTGGATGTGTTCCTCACCTGGGCTTTTCCAGGGTCCACAAGGACCAGACTGACTCATTTTAACTCTCCCTTTTTTCTTTGTACATTGATTGTTTGTAGTCCTGTTCTCCATACCCCTCTGCTCCCAACTGCTCTGCTTTAAGGCACAAACACAAGTTCCTAAACCTTTCCTTTACTGGCGTTTTAGCAGCCCTTTCAAATTGTATGGTTGTAGAAGTGGGCAGCTGAAGTCTCCGCACAAATGATGCCCTTTTTGCTTTCTTGGAAAGAGCCTTTGATGTTTCTCTGCTAAAAATCAAAGACAAAAGCAGGGGGGAAACATGACTTAAGGGCAAGAGCTTTCAGAGCTAAGAACAGTGTTCAGCAGGTCCTGGCTCTCTACAAGCCAGTCATGCCAGGAGCAGGGCTGTGGCTGGTCAGTGCTCTCTTTTCAGCCAGGAGACAGTTGTACCTGGCTGCTCTTGGACCTATGGGGAGTTATATGTGTATCTTCTTGGCTATTTGTAAGCCTGAAGTCACGTACTGTGGAGTGGACATGGAGCACTGGTTTCCTAGTATCCAGGATGACTTTTGACAAGGGCATATAAGGGTAAGAAAGGGATTTTTGACAAGGTCACAAAGGGTTAATGGCTTTAAACTGACACATAGAAGATTTAGATTAGATCTTAGGAAGAAGTTCTTCACTTTGAGGGTGGTGAGGCCCTGGCACCATTATTTATCAATAATAAATTATTAATCATTTATTTCTGATGGATTTTGACAACTTCTAAATTCATTTAAGAAACTATGTATTTGGAAGACTTTTTTGTGGGATTATTAATTTAGATTTAAGAATGTGAAAGTTTTTAATTGTTTTGATAACGTATGTTTGGTGCAGTGGAGAATCACATTAACTGGACTCCTAAATTTGATATTCAGGTTAAATAGGGGTGAGATGCATTATTAATTATTTTTAAATTAAGGCATATGGAATCTTATTTTCTTTCCTGCTTTTTGCCCAGAGAAACTGTGGCTGCTCCATCCCTGGCAGTGTTCAAGGCCAAGTTGGATGGGGCTTGGAGCAACCCGGTCTAGTGGAAGGTGTCCCTGCCTGTGGCAGGGGGTTGGAACTGGAAGAGCTTTAAGCTCCCTTCCAACCCAAACTGTTCTGTGATTCTGTGATTCTATGATTTTTTCTTTCCACATCCTCTCCTGCACAGATGAACTGTTCACCTACTCCAGCATCTACTCTCACCCTGTCTGCACCAGTTGGGATGCACATCGTCCAGCCATGAGGCTAGGCTGGGTGCTTGTTGCTGGGTCCCCTGAATGTAAAGGGAATATTTGGGTGTTTGGCCGTAACAGCCACAAAGATTTCCAACTTTCTGAAGTTAACATTGGTAGCAGAATAGCAGGAAGTAGCAGTGGTGTGTCAGAGCAACACCGGACACCCATGGATACCCATTGGTGGTCTGCCAGCTGGGAGGAGGTGCTGGTTTCTGCCTGTGTCCTCCCACTGTGTTGTCCTTTTATTGAGATGAAAAATGTGACTTTGGCAGCCAGAGGCAAGTCTTCGTGAGGAGTGGGCTGCCAGGGCTGGGAACACGCCTGGTTTGCTTCCCTCACATCTCCTCAGCACTTCCACCACCTCCTTGATTCATCCGAGTGTGTCACTGCATGGCAACAGGCTTGTGGAACACCCACGCCGTGTTATCTGTGCTGGGAGGAGAGGGAGACTTGCTGAGGAGCTGGAAGCAGCAATTCCTCTGCGGGGGGCAAGCGTGGGATCAATGCCACTGATCCCACCCAGGACTGGAGCTCAACCACTGCCATAGCCACCACCGCAGCCCAAAGGGGCAGCCATGGGAGCAGTGAAGGGTCTCCCTGCTGCTGTCCTTCCCACTGTCTTCAGTTTAGGACCTGCTGGCTCAGTGAGTGAGCCCATATGGCTGCTGAAAGGCAATGGCTATGAGAGGAATACAAGTTTCCCAAGCCTATCCAAGCCTTCCCCACAGACAACCAGACTTCCTGAACAAGCTGTTCTGCCTGCCCCATTTGCAGGGGAGGCACATGGGGTATCAGACCCAGCACAGCAGCAGTGCCAGGGTAGGTACTGTCACACCACTACAAGGTGGGGTGTTTGGTCCCATCATTGCTTCTGCCACAACCGGCCACCACCGTGGCATTAGGTCAGTTTCTGTCTGCCAGGGCTTGGCATTCAGCTGGCAGAACTTGGGATCTGAGGCTGGATGGCACCAGGGACAGTGCTGTCTCCCACAGCACCTCTCCAGAACACCCTTCCTCTTCACCCTTGTCTTCCTTGTGATGAGAACCCACCTCCCATGTCCCAGCAGGGAGAACAGCAGCAATGAGCACCAGCAAACCCATGGTGAGGCATGGTGGTACCTTCTGCTGACCTTGGCAGAGACAACCCCAGCCTCTTGTGAAGTCTCTGAAGCAGGGTGAGTGTCCTGGAGCCATGGGCTTCATCTGAAAGCCACTCAGAGCAACAGAAAAACTCAGCAGGTGGGCATCAGCCCATCTGTCTCATTCCACTTAAACATTAGATGTCCACCATGAAAACATCTATACGTGAGAAGTCTCCCCAGGCTCGCTTTCCAAGCCCCTGCCTTATCTCAGATGTCTGCTTTAGGAAGAGATGCATTGAGTCCTTGGACAGAGGCACCACAGGGGTGCCTCCTCCTGTGGGCTGCTAGCTGGAGACATACCTGCATGCATGGCAGTGAAACATGCCAACCGAGTCTTCCGTGCAGCCTGGCGGTCCAAGTCCATACAGTGCTGCCACCTGCACAGGCAGATCTCCAAAAAGACCAGCTTTTGCCAAGTCCCAGATAGAGGTTTATTTAGTGGTTATTTAGAGAAGAAGGACAGTGGCACTGATTCCATGAGTGCAGTGTCTCCCTCCACACATCAGATGTTGAACAGCTACACTGGGTGTCTAACTATCACATTAACAGCAGAGATACCAAAGAATACCGGGAACTGGGTTGACTACCAGAGTTATGCAAAGCAATCTAACCTGGAGACGATTTCCCCATGTAATTACTGTGATGTTAAACATTGTTACATAATGATTACAAATTTCAGGTCAAATACACCGTACGTCACAGAAGCATGGTGTGTTTTGACATTTATGGGAATACTTCTTATTTTTAGTTAGCTTGGTTACCATGGCAGCCAGAAGAAGTCTGCACTAGGCTCAGCCATACATTAGATTTTGGCCTCCCACTCAATACAGCCAAAAACTTTTCAACTGATTTCCCCAAAATTGTCAGCAATAAGCTGAGAAGGGTGCAATGAGGCTTGAAAAGAAATGGTCCTGCACACTGGTCTGTAATGGGGAAGCTATTCCTGAAGCTGCTCTCTAATGCCTGGGTGAATGCAGGCGCTCATTATCATCTCAAGTTTTACTTATTTAGACATCTCAACAAAGCAGGCTTGTACTGCAGAGGTTAGTAGAGGTTGAATGGGTTTAGATCATGATGAATGAGCCACGCTCTGCTCAAAGCAAGCAGGCATTGTCTGAAAAGAGGAATATCCTGCAATTACCTCGGGTACCATTCCTAAGCTGTGCCCCGGGCACTGCAGGAGCCATGGCCAGAGCTGCTGGAGTTCACCAGCGGGGATGTCACCCTGGTGCACCAATAAAGGGCGGCTTTTACAGCTCTCCTAATTGAGAAGCAAGACGCAAAATGCCTTTGCTGCTCTCCTGAGCCTCTCAGCCATTTAGCACACCGAGAAATGATGGAGGGTGGCTGTGCTAAATAACTGCCCATCGGCACTGCATTGCTCCCACACTCTGCTGCATGGAATAGCTTCGGGTGCTGCAGGCTTGCCAAGCTGCAGTGCCTGCTGTGCTGCAGCTGGGCTTGGCTTCTCCTGGAAAGCCTCTGGAGCTGGAGCACTGCAGAGGCAAAGGAAGGACACTGCATTGCATCTGCAGGGTTAGGACTAGGACACTGAACCTCTTTGGTAGGGAACAGCCACTCTATGGCAGCGGGAGGTGACGCAGAAAGCGGGGTGTATAAAGCACCCCATGAGCCATCACTGAGGGATGGTGTTGCGATAGACTTGGCCCTGCCATCTGCATCCCCAGAGGTGGGTGGGAGTTTTGAGCTGGGGCGTTGCTGAGGATAACCTCCCCAGTGAGAAGCAAGGATGAAACCTAATGGGAAGCCGCTCTGGCATGTGTGTGTGTGTTGAATCTGTGCTGGGGGAGAAAATGATCTCATTAGCCTTCCAGTTATTTCCCCATGAAACATGGCAGTTCATAGCAGACATCCTAGAACCGATCACCACTTAACAAGCTCAGAAAATCCAGGATTGCCCTGAGCCTCCTCTCCCGCAGCCAGGGCAGACCAATGCACCCCGGGTTTGGTGCACACATGCCAGATCCCCAAAGAGATCTGGGGAAGCGACTGGGAAATGAGCAGTCACCAGCAGGACCTCAGGGGTGAGACAGAAAGGCTTTTAAAGGCTTTTGCATGCTGACCGACCTGAGTGGGCAGCTTGGAGGCACAGAAACCTCCCTGTTGCCCAGCCAAGACCTGGGCAAGATGCACATTGCTGGTGGAGCAGAGCAGCCCATGATGGATGCCACCCAGTCCCTTCAGCCAGCTCCTGCGTGCCTCCCCTCGCCGGTGCTTTGCTGTGCGTGTTCTCACACACAGGGGCGGTTTGGTTTCGTTATTCCCCAGCTGCTGGTTCCGCTCAGGAGCAAATGGGGTGAGCTGGCTCCCAGGGCTGCTCAGCCTCCCTGGCCACATACGTCCACACACATTTTGAGGGGCCCACGCCCTCAGTGCCCTGGACTCTGCTTTCAAAGCACCATCACGGCTGAATGCCGGCACTTCCCTAGCCTCCCACGAGGAGGCAATGCCAGGCAGCTCCTGGTTATAGCCATTTTCCCAAGACTTTTGTGTCCCGGCTCCTCTCATTAAAGCTCCTGCTGGGAAGTATCTTATGATACCCTCAAATTCCCTTACATCACCACCAGCTTACCTATACTGACATCTATGTCACCTCTCCAAGTGTACGCAAATGCCTTGCTGCTTTCTTCTGGGTTGCAGCGAAGGACACAGAAGAGGCTGGATGTGAGGTTACATTTGTGGCACCTGGATTTTGCCTGGAAGCGAATTCCGTCCTTGCAGTTTCTCCTCCCTTTTGCCAGCAGCGGCTCACAAAGGCTCACACAAGGCAAGCTGAATGCCCCACCAAGCCTCTGAGTGCCATAACAGTGCATGCACCTCCATCACATGGACTGCTACTGGAGAAACCCAACACAGACTCGTTCAGCGCAGCCAAAACCCACACTGATTGTCATGAGCGCCCTGCTAGGGCTCTGCATGCACTATGGTCACCTGTGGCAGGACCCTGTTATGGTTAAAGAAGCCTTGAATTGTTTGTGAAACTGATAAATTTTGGTTGGAGTTTCCTTTTCAATGCTGAAGACACAAGGAATATCCCCCCTTCAGCACATCTTCTCAATGCTCCCCAGCTGAGGCTTTAGGCTGCAGAGAAAGGAGAAAGACAAACCCAACCTGTGGGAGGAAGGACAGATTTTTGGGTGGGATGACTTTAATAATGCTGTTTTCCAAAATGAGTCACAGGCCAGAGAAGGGGGACATTAATCTCAGGGGGAATGAGTAAGTGGATAGCATCAAAGGCAATGGCCAAAGGGGCATCACAATTTATACTTGCAGCTTAGCTCTTCCCATGTATTATCAATGGCTTCTGCTCTCGGTTAAAATCAGAACTTTTCCACTGGCTCCCCAGAGTAAAAAATAAATAAATAATTTTTTTAAAATGATGCCACTTTGGAAGCAGCCATCACATTCAGATTTACAGACTGTTCAATACCTCTCACTCTGAGGCATCACTTAAGTGTTTAGCTTCTCTTTCACAGTCCTCCCGCAGCAGTCACACATCCCTGGGTCCGGGCGTACCGCCAGGCTGGGAGTTACCAATGGAGCATCTCATTTCCAGAGATGATTTTCAGAAAATGTTTGCAGGAGGTGACAGAGAGGCACTGACCCCCAGCGCTCAGCCGCCTGCTGGTACCCACGGTCACTGCTGGCATCACTGCCAGCATCACTGCCAGCAAGTCCTCAGAGAAGAACAACAGTTCTTCAACGTTTGGGGGCTTTATCCCAATGCTACCACTGAAGTGCTGGTTTGAATAAGGAAAGTGTGTGCTCAGTGACTGTAATTAAAGTCTGTTACAGGGAAAAAATCATTAAATACACTGCTGATGTTCTCATTGGCCTCCCCACCAAAGAGACACTGCTGCCAGAGCATGCAGCAGCCTCAACCACCTCCACAGGTTACTCAGAAGGGTTTAAGCAGTTACGAACCAAAGGTTTATCTAACACCCGCTCCGTGCGGCTGGCAGTGAGTAACTCTCTTCATGCAGCAGGTACATAAGTCTAGAGATGCTGTTCATCCGGCAGCCAAGCCCTGAGTGCTGTTGTTTGGGGAGTAGGGGAGCAGTCAGATGCTGACTCCGACTGTGATTTACGTAGCTCCTGACTCAGGGCCCGCCGAGGCCAGTGAAAAGTCTCTTCCTGATGTTGATTCAGCCCCAAGCTCAAAACCGGGCAAATCTCCTGTGACTCGATGAGTGCTGCTTCCCTGAAACAGGAGTTGCAGACCCAATGGCCCTCAAGCCACCACCTTGATAAGGAATTCTCACTCGCCCCTTCCCAGCAGCTTTGCCTGTCTCCTACACAGCAGGAAAAACTCTGACTTTGAGTGTTCTGCCATTGGGGGAAGCTCTTCTCTAGATTCCAAAATCCATCTAGCCCCAGGAAACCTCATCACTACCCCCGGAAGCTGCTGTTTGCTGCCAGAAGTGAGGGAACAGAGTTGGCAACAGCCTTCAGACTGCTGCAGCAGGCTTTGAGCGACGGAAAGCAACTTGGCCCAGGCAGCGGGAGATTGGTTTGTGAGAACTGGGCATCAAACATTCAACATCTTGGAGGTTTAGCTACAGGCACAAAGCATTTCTTGCATTCCACAGGTTAAGGCAAGTTCAGCATCGTAGGCAACAGTGGGGGAGTGTTTACACCCTTGCAGGACTCAGTTAAAGGTGCACTGCATCCCCTCCCAAGTGAAAACAAACTGAGGTTTGTCTTCTTCCCTTAGGAGAACCATAAAAAACACATCCTTAGCATCTACGGTGGCATCTAAGCCGATGATCAATCCTTCTGGGATCTTCTGTTCAAGGACCTTCAGGAGTCCAGGTAATATGAACAGGTTCTTAAAGCCCCTCTCACTCATGGTTGTTGCAGCCCAGTTTTCCCTGTTAATGTTCCTCACCATTCTGTGTTTGGGATATTTCAAGCCTGAGGAGGGGGCTGGTGAGGGCAGAGGTGGGCTCCTGTTTGGCTACAGGCACAAAGTACTTCTTGATCCCTCATGCTCAGACAAGTTGGCAACAGTGAGATAAAATGGGCAAAGATGCCACCTGGGTTCAAAATGAAGGTCGATCATCTGCAATAATACAGCAGTTTTCCTTGAAGAGACCTCAGAAACGAATGAGAGGTGGTTTCACCTGTCTTGAGATTCTCCAGTGCACCTAAAATAGTGCTTGGAATAAATGATATAACCAGTAAGAAGCTCTGAATATTGTGATGGGAGGCAGCTACTGCGGGAGCCTTGGGAGCTTCAGGTTTGGGACCCTGCTAAACATCTCGCCAGCATTTCTGCTGCTGCTGCTAGTGCCAAAGATGAGTGACCCCAGCAAATGCGCTAACGACACAAAGCCAGGAGGTGTCCTCAGCACCGGGAAGAAGCAGGATATGTTGAACAGTCTGAGTGACCTGGGGGAGAGGAACGACAGCGAGGATATGGGTTTCAAGGTCACGCATGCTTGCAGGGACTAATAAACAAGGATTTCTGCTGTCAGCCAAGAGCTTACCCATTCAGAATGACTGAGGAGAAGGAGGATCAGGGTGTATTGGCTCATAACCGGATGAATTATCAGCTGCCAATGTCCTAAAGTCATAAAAAGGCAACTTGAACCCTAGGCTGTGTCTGCCGAGATGTTTCCAGTACACACAGGGAAACACTTGTGTTCCAGTACAAAGGGTTGGAGAGGCCCCATGTAGCTGATGAGGTACCACACATCTCCAGAGCCTGAAGCAGGTTTTCCATGTGGCAGTGGAAGAACATCTGCTTGCATCAGACACCTGAGGCCTCTCCAGCATCACAGGGGACCTTGGGGAAGGCCCTGGGGCACCCCAACCATGTCCTGACGCCCTCCTTTCAGGAAGGGAGCCCTGACCTCTCGTCCACTGATATTTATCTCATCAGGGTGCTATGGGAGTGCAATGAACAAAGGAGACTGCAGATCTCTTTGTCTCAGCTCATTCCTCTCATTTATTAGTTCTAGCACAGCTCAGAGCCTCATAAATCAACCTAAACTCACCCTCCCGGCTACCCATTACCTGCACACACACTATATGCTGGCATGCCATTGTCTGTCCAGTCCACCTCTCCCCTT
>WYDI02141589.1:0-58595 GCA_009867235.2 Psittacus erithacus | reverse complement strand
ACCAAAAAATCAAAAACACAGCACTGCACCAGCTACTAAGAAGGAGAAAAATGACTGCTACTGCTGAACCCAGGACAACGTAATACACAGAAATCCAATTACAGTTACAGCACTGCCAAACTTTCCTGCCACCTATTATTTCTCTTTCTGAAGTGAAGATAGCCTTGTGGCACAAAGACAAGGGCTGAAGCTAACCCTAGCAGCTGTCTCAGAGTTTGAAAGTTTCTTTGTAAAGTCTAATTTCCTTACTATATAGCTCTTGCTCATCTGTTTACTTTTCTTACTTGCATGGTGGGTAAATAGAATATCTAATTTTACTTTTTTGTCTGTTAAAACACAGATGTTTTAAGTATATTATACTATATAATTTTCTGCATGACAAAACAGTGTTATAAACTTGACAAAGAAGTTGTATGGGTGTGAAAGGATGCTGGAAAAAAAATCACTTCTCTTTAAAAAGAATGAAATCCTTTTAAGCAGTACCCACGCTGGGAACTCTCTAAAGTGTAAAGCTTAGTCTTTGTCAAAAGTTCTAACCAGTCTAATAAAAAGATTTTACAGAACCAAAGGAAATAAATGTTTGGCTTAAATTTCAGGTTTCCCATCTAGCAATCCTTGGCTGTTTATTACAGTATTTTCTTTCATGATCTTAGTTATGAAATTGATTGTTTTTAAACACAGCTGTTACTTAGCCTGTTCAGTGCATCATGAAAGTAGTAGCTTAAAACCCCCTAATGTTTAGGCTTCAGTGTTCTCAAATAACTATTTTGCAAATCTGCTTGGTAACTCTGTAGAATTTATTTGCTCAATTACTGAACTATTGCTTATGGTGCTAAAGGTGTTTGTGAATGATGCTATTATTAGATCTGTTTAGGCGAGCTCACTATACATTGCAGCAGAGTTTACAGAATTTTGGGCAAGGGCACTCATTTTTATTTAGTTTTTTCACATTACTTCTTTTACTAGGTCATTCTCTTTTTTTGTTCTATTCATCTTTTACTTAAGCATTCATGAACTGATTCAGAAAAATATGAAATTAAAAAAAAAAATCTAATCTTCTTGTATGCATTCCTGGGTTTCAGTGGTGTGAGACAAAGCCATAGTGCAATGAAGTTATAGCAAAGGGTTCTGTGACTTGACTGTAGGGTTCACTTCTGTGTATGTGAAGTAGAGAATAATTTCTTATGGGTTAAAGAAAATAAATAAATTACCTCTTAGAATACTTTCCGTTAACCTTCTTTATTTCCTAACCCAGAAGAATATTAATTCCCTTTTCACACAATTCTCGTTTATCCTGAGTTGACATCCATTTGGTTCTTTTGAATGTCAAATAAAAATGTCCATAGCACAGCCTTACCTGGAGATGGAAATAAGTTGTTCTACAGGGGCCGCTGAAAGGAGAAAAATTCTGTATCCAGTCATTTGTGTTCTTTAACAGTAGACCTTGTCTTCACAAGTGTTCACAATCAAAATAAAATCCTCCCCCCTTATGGGAGTAGGGCCCTTAAAACTGACATTTATATAATACTTTATTGAAAAGAAAATATTTACCCTTCCTGACTTACCATCTGGTGTCCTTTAAATACAAAATATTAACATATTGAAAGAGAGCCTTAAATTCATGTGAGTTTAAAGTATTTAAATATTGTTGCAGTTAAAGTTCCACAGTGAGCTGTACTCCCTTTAGTGTTTTTTATTCCACGTTTCTTTAATCATACCTATGATGATAGAGCATTGCAAAATAGCTGCATAAAACCATGTGAACAATATATTTATTGATACATAAATAGACAATGTTTTAAATTCTTAAGTACTATTAATTATACAGTTATTGAAACCTCTAAGGATCAAAGGATTTTATATAAGAGGGATTTCACATACAGCTTGGATTATGTTGCTAAATAATAGCACAGTAGTACTTCTTTAGAATTGTAAAGTAGCTTAGAGAGGAGTATGATGCCTATAGTTGGTGTAATGCATTGGTAATTAAGAGGGTGTGAGGTTAAGCTTCATTAACTGCTGTGGGATTGTATCTTGGATTTTATTATCCCCTAGAGAACATAAGAAGTGAGAGAGGTCAAACTGTTAGAATCTGATTTTGCTTCGTGCATCTGCCAAAACAAGGCAGGCAAAGTAATGTGGCAGCAAACGGAGAAAGACCTGGCTTGCTCACAGGTACGGGTTGTACTCCACATTGTTACAAAGATAAAAGATTTATTAATGAAATTAATTGTTTCTTGTTTGCAATAAAACCTTTGTAAGCTCAGTTTGTAGAAAACAAATTTATTTTAATTGTATTGTCCTTTAGTATTAGAGCTTCAGAAAATTATTTTCTTTCCCAAACTTTTTTTTTTTTATTTTAAAACATAGCAACAAACCTCCTTCTCTCTTTCCTTCCTACTACATCTCACCTAGACAAAGACAAATGCCTAGCCAAACCACACTTAATAACTTTAGCGCTTGTCTGCCTTTTTGTGTATTCATATTGCAGAGCAAGGACTGGTATTTTAGTTGACCCCAAGAAATGCTGTGGTTTTGGTTTTTGTTTTTTTGGGTTTTTTTTTTCTTTTTTTTAACTAATGCACTGCTGTGTGCTTTGGATTTTAATATACCTTATGAGAGATTCATCTTTCCTTAGCCTGGGAGAATGCAACAGTTCTCAAGAGTTGACACACTGATGCCACAAAATTGTCAGTCTGAAAGCTTTTCAAAGCTATATGATGTGGAAGCTTAGATACTTTTAAGCGGAAATAGGTTAAATAGAGGTGCTGCAGGCTGATAAATCAACTCTTCTTTTCTTAGTCTTTTGTTTAAATAACACTTTTAATTCCAAATTCTGGATGTAATTTTGGATGTAACTTTTAAGCATTTTCATTATCTTACATTCTGAAATTCTGATTTTTATTCTAAGAATATAAAGGTATTTAAACCTATACAGGCTCACAATCCCAAATCCTATTTTAAATTTTAATATTTTCAGCAGAATTTAAGTGCTGTTTCATTGTGATAGAGAAGTACAGTTCTCAAACATAAATAATTATTTAATAAGACTGCTGGAAAATAGTGTGTTTCTCAATTTGTAATGGACCTGGGAGAACGGGAGTTGTGCTAAATCACTGCTCCTGAGTCCACCCACACAGATATCTTGAGGAGAAGCCCAGGCTTACCCGTCTTAAAATGTTGCTCATAAATGTCTTCCACTGCTTTCCGTACATGTTTTGCTGTATAGTTTTCAGTACAATTTTTACATAGCTGTGCCAGAAAAGCCAATGTTCTGTGGCTAGTTTGGCTGCTGGTCTGCTTCACCCTTTCCATAACTTTTCCTTCTAGTTTTAAGAACAATCTGAGAATTGATGAATGCGTTGTAGTTATTGGACAGTAATGAAACTTTTCATGACATGGAAGAGCTATGAAGTATGTATCTAACAGCCAGGTGTTATCTTTAAGAGTATACCTATGTTAGGACAATGGGAGACTTTTTCTCACTTGGGTGCTTTGTATCACTCAGGCATGGTCAGGTTTGGAAAGATCTGTTTCCTTGAAACAAAGAGCATTTAAATATCTGTGTCCAAAGAGGGGAAAGCCTTTTGCTCCAGTTGCATTTATCATGAAGATAAAAAGAGGATATGAAGATAAAGATGTTTGAGTCGTTTCAATTTCAGTATTGCCTATAAAGCAGGTTTAAATAACTGTGTTCTTTGTCTGTAATTCTCCCTAGTCGCAAGCCTACTAATCAGTTCTAAGCTCTCATCCTTTCCAAATATGCTTATACAAAGATCTAGTTTTGAAAATTATGGACTGGGATACATGAATCAGGACATCCTAAGGCAAAACAACATTAGCAATCATCTGTGTATCCTGTTTAGTCTTTTACGAGGCTAATGAAGGCATGCACATTGACTTCTAGTCAACAGAGACATACCTTCAAATAGCAACCACATATGCTGCCTCTCTTTCATACAGTTTAATGTAAATGAGACAGAAACTTAGGTAAACAGAAGCTGGGATAATTGTGGTAAAGTTAGGATGAAAATCACAATCTTTATTAGTTCCGTTCATTAATCTTTATCTAAACTGTGTTCAAGTTACAGATAGACCGTGAATAGGATTATGATTTTTTTTTCTCCTGTTTTTGTCTATAAATACCACATATTGGAATCTGTTTAGCCAAGTTAATGTATTGGGTGGAGCTCAAGCAATTGGTCTTCAAAATACCAATCAGCTTCAAAGGCAGACTACCTTTTCCAAATTGCAACTGAAATATGTACAGAGCGTGCTAAAAAGCCATGAGGTTTGCAAGCTCCATATGTAAGAATAGAATTCAGGATATGTTTGCTTTAATGCAAATTGTTTGTTGGGATAGAAATTATATGGCTTCGAGTCTTAAAAGCCTCAGAAATTAAGTCTCAATGCATCATGTGAGCATGTTTCTTGCATAGGGACAAGAACAGGGTACATCTAAGAGACATATTCTTCAGCTAAGCATGGTAACTATTAGATAATGCATTTTGGAAAAGCCACTGGGGAAATAAGAGAAATAAGAGTTGCTCTTGGCATGAGAGTGCTCATGATTCCTTCTGTGGGGCAGCAAGGGACAGAGCAGTGTAAACCTGATGTAAAATAATGTATGTGCTGACTGCCATGGTAATAAACTGTAGTGAACTATATTGTCAAAAAAAGGCTATTTCAGATAAATACTTAGAAGGGTCTTTATTAGCTTCCGGTAAAACCAATTTTCCTTGATCTCTTAATCTGCTTCATTCTTAGCAGCAGTTAAGGCATACCGCAGTGCCTAATTGTGTTGCACTGATAGTGTGTCTACCTCTGATTATTTTGGACTGAGGTTCTGAGTGTCAACAGCTAGCATTTGTAATGTCTCCCTTCCATATGGTGCTGTGTAAGAAGGTTTTGTTCTGTGTTTGACTGCAAGGCAAGAACTTTTTTTCAGTGTTATGTGAGGGTATTGAAGTAGCTTGTGTTTTATCAGTAATGCTTGGAGAATCTGTCACCACTTACTGTCTTGACCTCTGTCACATTATGTGTGATGTATATAAAAAATGTATATAGCTAAATGTCTCTGTCTCAAATTTGTCTTTGCCTATTATTATATAGTAACAATGAACTAGTAGTACAAGTGACAAGCCTTCTCAGTGATTCTAGAGGAGAAAAATATTAAATAGCTTGCAAAAAAATATTGATGATGTTTTTCTTTTTACTTCCAGTAAAGGTGAACTATAGCATTTCCTGGATTTCAGCTTTGTGTTTGATGTGATGCCTGCTCAGTCATAATACAGCAGGATGAGGTCACAACTTGTTACATCAGTGGTAGGATCTGAAACAGGCACAAGCTCTGGGAGTTTGATGAAATGCTTAAGCAAGATTTCAGGATTTCTTCCAAACTTGTCTTGGCTGGCACTTGTTTTCAGGAAAAGAGAGGTTACCCACCAGGTTAGAAAGTTACAGGTAGTACCTGAGAGCCAGTTGATCTTGCTGAATGAAAGGAAGAGATGTCTGGAAATGCTGGTTTGGCCTGCAGGATTATTCCTTTACATAACTTACTTTTTAAATGAAGGTCGATTTTTTCTTTTTTTAATTCCTATAATTGAACAATATTTTGACATGATCATGTATCAGCAGCTCTTCACTGTAAAAGACATTTTTACAATAGCCAGTTTAAATCTATGAATGACCCTATTAGGAAATTAAATTTGCATAATAGTTTAACTGTCCAGTAGTTTGTTTTCAACATAGCACCTTAATTTAAAATACAATTCATTAACTATTTATTGTGGATATTTGAGTTGCAACATTAGAAATTCAAATTATTATTTTTTTTATTAAAATCCTTTCTATAATGCTCTTAGAAGTAAACACAAATAATATGTATCCACATAGACGTGAAATGCATTGATGTGCTTGTCAGCTCATGTTTGTATTTATACTTTCTCAGAAACTTTCGGTACAGTGTTCTATTTTCATTTTCTCCTACCTGTCAGAAATCTTTGAAAGTTTCCCTGCTTTCATTCTGGGTAGGTATAAGGAAACTGTGACAAGAATAATATTTTTTTGTTTGTTTGTTCTTTCTTTGTTTTTTTTTTTTACTGGAGCATCCACTACAAATCTATAAATTTAATGAAAGTGGTAAATACTAACTTAAAATTCCCATCTTTGTGTAGCTTTCCTACCCACAAAGCTTAATTTTTGCAACTATACTAGTATCGGTTTATGGTATACAAGTGTATCTTTTAAATAAGCTGTAAGAAATCTGAGCATTTAACTCTGTACATCACCATCCTCCTTCACAGCCTTTACGAGGCTTTTGGAGTTCATTTGCCAAATGAAAGTAAATAAAATAAAATCATGTGCTCAAAGGTATGGCTTGCATCTTCTGCTCAGCTGCTGAAACACAGGGGTACAGCTGTCCTATTTCTGCAACTCTGTTGAAGCAACTACATAAATGTTTTCATAGCTTCCATTACCCTTTCTCTGACAGGGCATACTGACCAGCCACTGAAAGAGACAAACAGTTGTCCTGAAATTAGAAACATTTGTTCTCAATGTTATCAGTAATTGTAGATATTATGTTAATTTATATTAAAGAAACAAAAATAAATTATGTTGTTCCTAAGATTACATACTGAACTATACACAGGTTTTCTCTCTTGTGTTCCTTAGTACTGAATTAGCATAATATTAAATCCAAAATGGATTAAAACTTTCATTATCTTATTTCTGTGTGTGTCTGTTTATACCATGTCTGCCTACATAAAACTGTGACTGTAATTTGATGTTGATGGTCACTATCAGCTCTATGTTATGTTTCGTTTGTATCCCATACTTTCATTGAACTGCTTCTTCTAAAGTTTTCAGATTTTATTTTTTCTTTTTATGTCTTGACACCTCATACCTTATAACAGAGATACTGCCTAGCTCTATGTATTTTTAACCCTTGAGACCACATCTCAGTTCCCTCTCAAGAGTCTTTGCTGAATGAACTTAGTTTTCAAGTAAGTCTTGGCTCTATTTATAGCAGATGAGGAGTACTTTTGCATTCCAGCTTACAGAGATGGGTGGTAAAGTTGGGTCAGAAAACTTGGTAGCACTTCATACCTGTAGTCTAAGAGCATAAATTCTGAACTCTGTGCTTGGATTCCATCCAGTGCTGTTCACTTTTTCAGCAATGCAAGAAAGATAGAAAACAGAATTGTGTAATTCAACATTGTTCCTAATCTAAATCAAAGCTTCAGTTCTGTCCTCATAAAACAATTACATCCTCCTGTGTGCAATGCTTTTTTGTTATTTATTTATTTTAAAAGCCAGAAATGTTTGCATTAGATCCTTCTAAACATTCTAGTACTAAATATTTGTCCCTTCCTTTCATTCTGTTATTTGTGTTCATTAGGAGAAGCCATCACTAGTAGGTATCATGCGTAATAGTAAGGAAAAGAGAAAATTCAAACCATCCTGTTACAGTTGTTTTCAGCCTGTGTCAGTAGGCTGTTGGATCTGTTGAATACTGTTGAAAGATCTACAGAAGCTAACAAAGAAAAGTGATCTTATTATAAAATAGGCTTAAATTCACTATGCAGGGAACTCATCTTTTCTCAGAAATAGAATAGTTTAGAAGATCAACCTTTAAAGCAAGATTAAAAAAAAAAAAGGAATATGGATGTTGCTCAAGATGTGTTGTATATTCAGTGTGGTATTTCCATTCTGCATTCTCTTATAATTACATAATTTCCCCATAATAATTGCATGTATTTCTTCACACAGTTTTAGTAGTGAGGCAGTATTTCAGAACAGCTATTTTAATCAAGTTTTGTTAAAAATCTTGCGACTATCTATTATATTAAAATAAGTATATTATTTGACTTTTGGGGGGAGAGAAATAAAAATCTGAACTGCCATTTCTACTGACAGCTGACATTCCTTTGCTCTCCATCTGTAGGAACTTCCAGCCCCTTTGCTTGATGAACAAAGAAATGAATTGGGAGAAGGAACAGCTGTTAAGTCTGAAGATTTTCAGGATTCTATGAAAATAGCCTGGCGCTACCAAAATTTACCAAAAATGGAGGTAATCGATATTTCATGATTTTTTCCTCTTGCAGTCAAAATGAATTTGCAGAGCAAGTGCTTTTCCATAGAATCTACACAACAAAACTGCCAACAATTTTACAGGATTGCCCCCTGAGGGCAAATTATCATACACCACAAATACCAAAGTATTTTTTGATTACTAGAGATACAGAGGAAAAGGGAATTTGAGAGTGCAGGAAATGTAAAACTTTAGGCAGACAGTAATAACTTAAAAGTAAAAAAACCATTAACATGGACTTTTTCACTAGTATTATTAAATTGAGACAGCTTGCTGTGAAAGTTTTAATAATTTGGTCACTTACAAACTTTCCCCAAATTTATTTGTACACAAATTGCTTAAGTAGGTTTAATCAGCAGTACTTACTAGATCTCTGTGGTGAAAGTACTGGTGTGAAAGCAAGCTGTTGACCTCCTTATCCATGTGCATAACAACAGAAGTAAGCACTTGAGATTATATCAGCTTCACTGTCACTAGAAACTAATCACTGTGCAGGGAGAATACAAGAAACTAGCCCAATGGTCAGTCTTTCAGAGTTTGCAGTTGTTAGTGTTTTGTGAATAATGTATCTCCAGAGGCTGGTAACTTTCTTATTAATCCAGTGGCGCAATCAACCTGTAACAAAATTATAGCATTTCTGATGATCTAGAACAAAAAGCTTATTTTTCCCGTACATTGTAGCTTACATTTATAAATTCTGGTTTAGATGTAGTCATACCTGCCTAGTAAGTTCAGTCGTAGTCTTAAAAACATAATTGGAATGTGACAAAATGATCTTACAAGGCTTGGCATGTTTGGTTTTCTGTGAAATTGCGCAGACACGGTTATATAGTTGTGTCAGAAAAGACTTATATATGGTGACATGCCAAATCAAACAGCCTCCAGGGTAATCATATAATCTCATCAATTTTATTATTGTGGAGCTGGCTTTGCCACTCTGAACCATCCCCAAAATAATTTGTCTGTTTTAAAATCTGGCAGAATTTCTGGTACATTGATATTGAAACAATTGCATATTGGTAACAAATAGTGTTCTGATGTCCTAACAAAATAGAAAAACATATAAATAATCCAGGTAGATATGTAGTCATCTTCTATAACTTCATAGAAGTCATCACTTTCTTCCACTAATACAGTATTTCTCTATAACACATAATGTACTTGTCCTCAGTTAGTGAAATTTGATTATGCACGATAGAATAAAACCTTCTGTGGGGTATTTCGCTTGTTACCGTGGTTGCTTTCTGAATAGTTGTGGATACTGATCATTCTGAATAGCTGAGGTACAACATTTTTAATGTATATGTTAAATTTATTTTAAAAATTAAAGCTTGCAAATGGAAGTCTAAAGCCATCTAAACCTAAAACTCCCCAGGATATTCTGATAAGTGAAAAATAGGTTTGACATTTATATTTTTCAATATTTTATTTGCTATTTTTTATGATTTATTTATATTTTTGGTGCTGTGCTAGATCAATTTGATTGGCGAATATACTCCATTGAGGAAAAATCTCATGTTGCCTTGCAGCACCCTGGATGTTTGATACACTTAGCCCTATCATTTAGTTAACAACTTCAGTTGTGATTTATTCTTTAAATATTCTATTCCATCCACTATCTGCCTTTACATGAAGAATGCTGAGTAAAAGCTGGTTTTGTGGCATTTTTAGTGCTTAATTTAGTTTTTATTTCTAAGTAATAAAAGAGATTTTCATTAATAGTTCACATATTCCCTTCCCATTTATTAGACCTTATTTCTGCATGGTATTTTTATTCTTGATGATTTTTTTTATTTGATTGACATATTCTTGACATTCTTCATGACTATTGCAGTTGCTCTTTGCATGTTGCGTATACCTTGTACACCAGAAAAAGAAGGCAGAGAAGAAATTTTTCGGAGTAACGTGCTTGATGTGCCTTTGCCAGTTTGCTACTTTCGTCTGTATCAGAAGTTAATTTTGTTTAAACTTTTGAGTATATGGACAACCTGACCTATTTTGCAATGCAAGACAGGGTGGGTTTTTGTTTTTCTTTTCCTTTTTTTTTTTTTTTTTTTTTTTTTGAATGAACTGCTTATGTTCTTGGGGCAGTATATAAACTGTCGCAGCATGAAATCAATTTTCTGCCTTGATTCATCCTAAATCTAAGATTTCTAGCACATTAGTATTGCAATTAGAAACATTAACAGCAGACAGTAGTATAAAAGCACACTCTGCTCACTGACAGTTTAGTGTATTTCTCCCTGTGCAAAGTAGGAAAGAACAGGCTTGAGCCTCCAATCCACTAATAAATTTATCAGATCAAACTTAAGAGGAATGGAAAGTCTCTGCTTCACACTCTCCATGGTCATTCTGCTAAGGCAGATTATTCATGCTTACTTGATTCAGGTAGGCTTTTTGCAAGCTTCCCCGCTAAGCCCGGGAATGCAGTACATTGAGGCCTATTCACAGGCTTCTGACATAGACCGAGCTTTTATTGCATGGTGTTTTATTATAGCCAAATCCTAGTCTCCACCCAGTTTGTAGGCACTGTGCTTATTCTTTTGAATCAAGAGAGGTTATCACCTACCTTAATCCATGCAGCAGGGTGGATTAAGGACACCAATGTGCCTCAGGATTCTCAAAGAGGATCCTGGAAACTTCTTGTTTCTTCTTTTTTGCTGTCTTTACTAAACTCTATTGGGTCTCAGTAAGGATTTGCATCTGAAATGGGCAACCTGGAGCTTTTCTCAATGAAGACATCAGATCAAAGTTCAGTTAGTCAAGGCCTTTCTAAAACATTAAGGGGGCTTGGAAGTACACAATAAAAAGATGAGCTCTGGCAGATATTGCAGTAAAAGCATTCTGATCTGTAATCCGGATAAAGAATAGATTATAAGCCAAAGAACAGCCCCTGTTTAAATTGCTTTCAGAATCCTCATTTTAAATAAAGTTACATTTTACATTAAAAATATTTAGGTTTTGATAAATTGTTGCATTTTGTTGGACTTCCTTCTTTAAAAATCAGTTACTGATAACTAAATTGGAGCACTGACTTAGAGAATGTGGGTTTCTTATCTTTTTCTGAGAAAGCTGATCTGCCTCTTATGACTAGATATACATGAGCAATTTGTGTTTTGGTTCTTTTTAATTAAAAACTAATTATTAGTTTTAGTGAAAAGTTTGGTTTAGTTTGGTTATTCTATTGGTTTAGTAGGAAAGATTGTATTATTGTTACTGTTTATATTCTCTGATAACTGACCAGGCCTACTACCTATTAATCAAATAATTTCAAAATATGTGCTCCAGATCAAATTATTCTAATTAATCTTAACAGGTTTTCGTAACTTGAAGCATGAGACAAAGTTGTGGAAATACATAGCATGATTGATTTCAGAAATCTAATTATAAATACATGGCCATGTCTGGCATGTCTGTATTCTTTCTTTTTACTGCTATAGTACTTACTTTATTAGCAAGACCAAGATTTATGAAAACCACAAGCTTTCTCCAACAATTGGAGTTGGAACTAAATAATTTGTTGCTCAAGACGCAAAAAATTACTTGGATCCCATTACTGTAATAATTCAGTACACCTATTGCCATTTGTGTACATAGCAAGAATAGCAAGTGTAGAAATTGGAGCAGAAGTTGTTCCAGAGAGTTCCGTTGCATACACACATAACCCTGCTCAACTTTCAAATAGTGGATAAAATGTATATATTGGTCTGCTTAAAAGAAAAATCCTTTTATAGAATATTCTTATAGAACCTATTGAAGAACTTTTGAAATTATTGAGGGTATTTCTGATCACTTTTCGAAAGGAAGTCTATGCTTTTAAGTACAAACAAAATAGCATTTCATTTTACCTACCAATCCTAACTTCTCTTCAAAACAACCTTTCAAAAGCATTCTGTTCTACAGTGTGAACATGCCTAAATATCTCTCTCACCTGTTCTCTTACACAACCGCTGAGATACCTCATCTGTTTTAATACTTTATCATTTAATAAGTGAAGTGGCTCTTGGCTCTTAAAGGGAATTCAGCTTCACAGTAGGTCTTGGAGTTGGGAGATAGAAAAATGGCTTTAAAATATTTTTGCACATTCCTGCAGTCCAGGCTTAGGGTAGTTTTCCTGTAAATAAACTAATAGGTGATCTTTATTTTTTGACCTGCTGTTAAAAGTCCAGGATCCAGGACCTGGCATCCTACCAATTAGAAATACAGTGGTTTTGATTGATATTTGTATTATAAAACTTATTTGGTTATTCTAAGTGACTTTTCTTTTTCTCAAAAGAGTTAAAACAGTTGATGAGGGAATCTGATCCAGAGCACAGTGGTGTTTGTGCCATAACCTAAAGATCAATTTCAGTATTGTTTTGATGTGTTACTCCTTTACAGTGTGTTCATTAAAAAAATACTATAAAGTGGCTTACATTTGTGCCAAGTGTTTTCCTTCCCTTGAAGATCCTCATTTGCCTCTGAGCTTTACTCTACTTGTCTGTTCATTCCAGGATAGCTTTGAAGGACAGAAAAGATGAAGAAAATGGATTGCTACATGAAGAGCAAAACCTGTTCAATTCCTATAGCAGACAGCCTCAATGTACTATGTACTACTGCATATTGTAACAATGGTGTTAATATTACGTTTGATTCAAATAATGTTGCAGTTTGCTTGCTGAACTCCATTAATGTGGAACAAAAATATGCTTTCTTTTCCTCTGTGTATTTATTAGCAAAACGTATTAAAATGTGTAATTCCTTCAATGGTATGTATTAAATTTAGGGGGTTTATAATGTTTTATGTACCCAAAATTGAGACCTCATAAAGTTTCTTCATTGCAGTAAACCAGGGTTATTGTGTGTAAGGTCTGTGTAATGCTCAACCTGCTATTTATTTAAAAATTCAAGACATTAAAAGTAGTTTTTAACTATTCCCTCTTTTTTACAGTTTTTTATTAAAAGCAGTTCTGTGAAGACACAATGGTATTTTTTTCTTCTTTCTCATAAATAGACGAAGTAACATATTTCCAAAGTCAACTAAAAATGTTTCTGTAACAACATAACATTCCCAGATACTGAAAAATCAGATAGGTGGAACACATCCTTGTCTGCATATTTCATATTATCTGGCCTTTTGAAATTGTGATCATGGGTCTAGAACATGTGCAAAAATACGTATTTAAGAATCTGACTCCACCTTCGTGATGCAACTTGGAACAGTAAGGGTTGAATTCTCTGTGAAAAATTCACATTATAGACTGTCAACAGGGGTACCAAAACTTGGTAGTAAATATTTTAATGTTGTTCTACATGAAGAGTAGAAAAAAAAGAGTAGGGAAAAAACCAAATGTTTCTTTCAAATGTATTGCTAGTTAATTACTTTATTTTGACAGATAATAATTTAATAGGTTATTGTAATCAGTATTGTTGTTTCCACAGGCCAGCCCAACAACATCTACAAAGTTTGGTCATTATTATGATATATCCAAAACAATGTCTCCAGAACTGTTTCAGCCAATAAAATGGCACAGTTTTTATCTTCCTGAAAAGTTGTCTTTACAGCCTACAGTGAAAACATGGTAAGTTGTAATACCACATGCCTGCATATTAGTAGTAAAGGATATTTTTGCACCTACACTTGCTGTGAAAAGTCTTGTTAGCCGTGCATGGCTCACAAGCAGTTCAGCTGTGGTTCTTATGTCAGTCCTAAATGCTGCAACTGGCAGCAAAGCTGCCGTGGCATAGAGACAGCTCAGTATACTGACTCCTTAGCTGAGGGAGGAAGCAAGTTGGCAGGGGCAATTAAGGCAGACATTACTAGGACAGCCTAGCTGCATGTTCAGTCCAGCCCTACTGACAGCTGAGTGTGAAGATGGAAAAACTGTTACTCTCTGAACTACTGCCTGAGCCTCATTCCCCATCAGCTTTTGGAGATGTGCGTGTCATATGGCAGTCAGTCTTAGGAATATATTCATACAGTTTTTAGGGCTAAGAAGACAGGCTGTCTTTGACCTACATAGTTTAGGATGCTATATCACATTAGTTTATTATGTGACTTTACTGCTTACATCCTACAGCTTCACCTAAGGAAAATATAAAATACTGTGAATAGATTAAAATTGCTAATGATGGCTTACACAACACCCCTAATTCCAGAGCAAATCATAAACTCTTCTCTGAATGAAAGCGTTACAGTTTATGCCTATCAGTAATGAATTAAGGAAGATCAAGAGAAAATGAGTGACTGAAGCAAAGCCTCATAATAGCCTGTAGCACACACATCCATTATATCTTTCTTGGAGACATTTCAGTTCAAGTCAAATATCAAATACGGGCTAGTGATCTCTTTGTTTAGCCCAGTCACTTAATTTACATAGTACCTGGTTTTATGGATCCCAGTGTATAGGGCCAGTTCCTGGAAATGGTATGCTGTGTTGTGGTTGATTTTTACCACACTGTGTGTGTGAAGATTTTTGAGCACGCTGAAAGTATCTTCAAAATATATTACCAGTGTTGTGTGATTAATGCAACCAAAAAGCCTAATCTGAAAAGCATGGTGGTGCTAAAACTGGAATTTAATGTGGAAGACATGCAAAATACTTCTGCTCAGCCATAACAAGACTTTGATAGCATCCTTCAAGAAAACTCTGGATCAGTAAGAGAAGGTTGTAAAGATGGGTGTACATCTAGAACTGGGATGTATGGCCCATGATAGAAGAATGGAAATTCTTAGACAATTCTAAGCAGAGTCTTGAAAACTGACATTAAAAATTGTCATACAGAGGGTAGTTACTCTGTTGTCTGCAGAAAGGAGGACAAATAGTCATGGGCTACAGTAAACAGCAGGGGTAGAAATACAGGCTGGAAGTAAGGAGATATTTTTCAAATTATTAGCATGAGATATTTTTCTCATGATTAACATGAGAAGAAGTTGTCTTGCAGACTTAGGTTGGGAGTGTTACAGAATCTCCATCACTGAAAATTTCTAAGGACAAGTTAGGTAAATATCTGTCAGACCTCTTGAGGTCCTTTTCATCCCTATCTCCTGTGATTCTTTAATACACATTAGTCAACACTATTAAATCCAATATTAAGTGTGAATGTTGCCAGTTATTTCAGTGCTCTGAAAATGTTTATGCTTTTATAGTAGGTTTCTACTGTATTTTTTACAAATATTGTGATGAAATTCTGGAGGAAGCATTCCTTTCTTGAGGAATGAAAAGAAGTTCACAATCCTGTCAGGTGGATTTAATTTAAAAGTTCATAAGAGGGAGGGAAGGGATATTACTGTGTAGGCATTAGTGCTTGGAAGAGGATTCAGTGCTTCCGGCATCTAAAGCTAACTTCAGTGTATCATAAATAGCAAAAATTTCTGTTTTCTTGACTAACTAGACAATGATTTTGAAACAATATGATAGTCACAGCTGGCTCTTCCAATAGAAGTTAAAAATTTGTACTAGACCTCATCTTTGACTGTCTGAAGGTCTCACTGAGAGCTTGAGGTAACCTTTTTTATGTGTGCTACAGTGGACTAGGAGCATGAACATCGCTAGTTAGGATGTCTCCACTTAGAGGATATAATTTGCTAAACATAAACTTCTCAAACTGGGGGTCTTAGATGCATAGCCCAAAAAACACCTGGTTGCATAATGCTATTAACCTATATAGCATTGCAAAATCTCTGTAATCTATTAGGCTAACAGTACCTCAAAAAAAGTACTGATAGTCCGGAAGGGACTAAAAAAAAATGTTACAAGAATTAGTTGAAATAGAGAAAATCTCTAAAAATTGTTTGTTTGTTTGTTTAATTTAATTTATCAAAGGGGTGATAAATAATTCCAAAATAAAATCATGCAGTTAAAGCAGAAAATACGCAAGAAAAGTAGTGTACTGTATTTTCCTATATAGCTTATACTCTTCTGACAGAAGCAGTGAGTATAGTGAACATCTATTTTACAATCCTTGGAAAAACAATGCTGCATCTTTTAATAGGCAAGATAATTACAGTGCTTCTGTTACTGGATCAGAGATGGGGAGGCTTTATTTGGACTCTTGACCTTTTAGAAATCATGTATATGTCCCTCTCTTCCTATCCACACAAGCACTTGGCTTCTTTTTGGTCTTGCAAAGAAAGGAGATTCTTTGGCTGATTCAATAGAATGAAGTTATTGAGTGGCCTTTTACATTGCAATTAAAGATAGATTTGGAGGTTATGTACATCATTGATTCACCTTAAAGTTTGGACCAATCTTTCTTTCCTTTCCTGTGTTTTTGCAAGCATGTGTATGTATATCTGCTTTTTTATGGAGGGAGGTGTGGAGTACTATGTTTGATCTTTCTGCAGTTCTGATACCTGATGGCTAAATTACATTACAGGGTCCCCTTTTGGCTAATGACTCAAGATGGCTAGAAGTTCATTGCCCCATGATAAACATTAAGTGAAAACAGATTGAGAAATCTGTTCTAAAGGAAGTAGTAAATGGGACTGGGTGTTTTTTGCCAAAAGAAGGATAAATGTCTTTCTTATATCCATATTTTTTATGTTAGGAAAGGGGCGCTATATCCTGCTCTAGTGCTATGACCGGGTTAACAGGGTTGTGGGGCTGACAGCAGCTGTTTTCCAGTTGCTGTTGATAGGACATTCTGGTGTCCTTCTTGCATCACTAAAGCTGGTATGTAACAGGAAAGCAGAAATATCCCCTGTGGTATATCTGTGCATTGCAGAAAAGGCTTCCTTTCTGCCCCTGTACTTCTGTCCTCATCATTCAGTTGCAGTTACCAAAAGACAAGTTTGATAATCAAGGGAACTAAAATAATTAAGCAGCAGCTTTTCAATAATACTCCTAAATTTTACCCTAAGAATTATGTGCTTTTGAAAAAGAATAGATTTATCTAGAGTCTAGATTTACTGATCAGTTTAGATAGAACGGGTTTAACTGTCTTGCCTAATGGGGTCTCCTTTTACATAATAAGGCTATTTGTCATACCCTTGATAACCTAACCTTTGTTAACTGCTGAGAAACTATCAACCGAGAGTGCAGACGCTGTGTTGTAACCAGGATACCTTCTTGCAGCTCCTGCTTTATCCATTAATGAATTGCTAAACGAAAAGAAAAAAAAAAAAAAAGAGTAAAGAAGGAATTGTTTAAACTCATTATCAGAATTAAATGGTGTTTATTAACAAAGCCAAAAAAAAGGTTTAGAAATTAGAAAACAAGGAATATCCTGTTTCCTTCTTTAAATATTATAACAAACACTGCCAGACGGGTAATGGAACTTGGTTTTATAAATAGCGTTTCCACACTATTTTTCATGTCCTTGTTTACATTACATGCTTCAAATTCATGTAAACCGTTAATACTTTAAGCAAGAAATAGAAGATCACCTATTTATACATTTTAAAAATTTTATATTCATTACATTATTCTCTTCAATTCTTTGCTGCAAATCTTTCTTGGATGGATTAATTGAAGACAGAATCATAGAATCATAGGATGGTTTGGGTTGGAAAGGACCTGAAGATCATCTAGTTCCAACCCCTCTGCCATGAGCAGGGACGCCTCACACTAGACCATGTCACCCAAGGCGCTGTCCAGCCTGGCTTGAACACTGCCAGAGATGGAGTTTGTTTTAATTTTGGGACACTTTAATTCTGGCATTTTATTCTTTTATTCATTAACTTTTAAAAGCAAGTTAGTAACAAATCAGGAATTGAAAAGTATTGTGATTGCAGTATATTCTCTGGCATCTCTATAGATAGCGTAGCACTCATAAGCAAAAGAAGTGGTAGATACACTAACTTGAAAATGGTAGTTAGTGGTGACAAAGACGACAGTCATCTTTTCGCATTCCACATACTGTGTTCCTAGCTGTGGCTAAAAGATAGTTGCAGACTCCTTTCTAATGGTGGTGAGCAGCGGCTTCTACCTTTTCCAAAAAGATAAAGGAATATCCAAAAGGGTACACAAATTCTTCTGGTTGTTGTGTAGTGTTGCAGATTCTCTCCAACTCTGGCAAAAGCAAGAAGAAATCGCAGCACTCCATAAGCAACAAGGATTGTGTGTTTGTTGCACTAGTGCAAAGACATGGAGAGATAGGACATTTTGGCTAGTTTGGAGGCTAAAGCCCTCTTTGCCTCCACCAGCCCTGTAAGACTGTACAGGTATAACATTTAACAGCCATTCCTTTTGCAACTAAAAACTATGAAAGTAGTTGACTTCATAAGAAGAAATTTACTCTTTCTTTCCTCTTTGTGATGCTTTTTTGTATAGCAAGGCAGACTTTACATGTTAAAAGTCATGTTGAGATTATGTATTACCAATTATTTTCAGCTGTGAATTTCACAAAGTTAAATTATTAAGGTATATCAGGTTAACCAGGAGCCTTATAGGCTGCTAAATCTGAAAACAAATGCAGTTTAATTTGAAGATCCTCCCTTTTATTTATATCTGAGAAGGGTAATCTCTTAATGTTTTATAACATTTAAGTGTTTCAGAACTTGAATTTATTAAGACTGCATGGCTTATTTGATTGTAAATGTTTATAACTTAAATATATCATTTTTGGGGGATGAGTTTGGATTGCTACTTGAAGGAAATGTAGAATTCTGTGTTAAAGCTATGGTGTAAAAGTCAGACGTTTGCAACTCTGAAGTGCTTCTCAGAAAAGCTGTCTTCTTTCCTGTGCAATGTTTAGTATGAAAGCAGTTTATTTGGGTTTCTTTAGGGGTTCGTTAGTAAAATTTGAATAATATTTGGCTCTTACTAAAGTAGCAGGAATGGTTTCATTAATTTTTGGATGAGGTGATCTTTCGAGGTCAGTTCCCACCTAGGCTGTTATCAGACCTGACATATAAAAAGATTGGAGCAAGTAAAAGTATTTTTGGTGACAAAATTTTCAAAATAACTTCTCATATTTCCCAAGAAGTACAGAAAAAAGTTTGAGTCCACAACCCTCAATGGTAATTAATGAGCCTAGAAGGAAATGGTGATGCTAGAAAAGATAGAAGGGCTTAAACTCTCAGCTGCAGTGAGGAACTTCCGTCAAGTCCAGACACACAAGCCAGTACTCTCTGTGGGATTTAACAAAATGGTCTGTCTCTTTTAAAAGTGAACAGCTGGCTTCTTATTTTAAAGTAAAGATTAGGTCTTTTTGTACTTTGTATGTATCAGCCTGTGGACTGGAGAGCATGGCTGGGATGGATGTCTGAAAATGTGCTTTGGATGTGCAGGAACTGAACCTTCTAAGATTTTGACAAGGCGACTTGCTGAACTTTCATTTGGTTTTAAGTCTGCTTAAGTCCATTGTTACCTACTGGTTTGCTTTATTTATGCTGTATTTTCTAAATAATACATAAAATAAATTCTACCTCACAATTTAGCCGTCATGCAAGTAAAGCAGTGATAACACCTGTAGTGTGTGGATGCAAGATGGAGCCATAGCAAAATATGTCTTACACTCTTAATAAAACAAATTAACTGCATGAACTTTTGAATTTGAAAAGTGTTGTCTCTGCTTTGATTTGGTTTGGTTTGGTTTGGTTTTTTATGTTGATTGTTGTGGCAGTTGTGTGAATGAAATTTTTCAGTACTAGAAAGTCAACTGCTCCTCAGGGCATTACTTAGATATACTTGGAATAGCAGTAGGGTAGGTCTTTGTCAGTTATAGATTACTGCTGTGCTGTGATGCTTTTGACTTTTAAGTTGATACATTAAATTATTAATCTTCTAGATGGAAATAAGCCTGATGTAATTAAGTTATCTTAATCCCCAGAGATTTTAGCTTTCACTAAATGTCTGAGCACTGGACTACTTGTCATGAAACAATCACAACTGCTTATAATGTCAACTTTATTCTAAGAGGGTTAGTTTTTTTCTTCTGTATTATTTTTTTTCTATATTATGCTTTCGGACCGAGTGCTACATCTGCTTATATTTATTTTTAATACAGCTGTTAGAAACATGTAGAAAAGTATTAAAACTATTTCTTCTTACCACCAGTAATATGAACAGTGCTTATGGAAGGCTGCTTCTGTCCATTCAGAGGATCATTTACCAGGAAGGGTTCGATGGCTCTGATCCCCAGGTACTGAAGACCATTGTACTCTTTTGTAATCCTATAACTAATGTAGTTTTCTGAATTTTCAAGGGTGGCACAAGAAGGTCTTGGGCAAAATAACAAATAATAAGCTGTTTCTAAGCATTGCAAGAGTAAAGAAGCAAAGTAAATATAGTGTGTGCTTCATATTTTAATATGCTTTTGGAGTTGTTACCTGTTACAGATGTGGGACCATGCGAGGAAGAACTGTAAGTTAACATTGGTAAAATGCATATTCTGTGCAATTAGCTAATAAATGGATTGCCAAGTATAATCTAATTAAGCAAAACACATTTTCCCCTACAGTATTTTTTTTTCAGACTACAGCTTTAGCAATAATATGTTCCAAGACTATTGAGATTGAACATTTAATCTAAAGCTTTCAGATTTTTTCAATGTTGTTTTAACTGGAGTGGAGTGAATATTTTAATGAATTAAATGGTGTGCATCTTAATGTAGCAAGCATTGAAACACAAGTAAAGAAATAAGAATGCTATTTCAACTTACAAATCAAAACAGCTTACCAGAGTTCTAATAATCTCTGTATTCTTCATAGATCATACTGTGAGTAATCAAAAGCATTTTAAATGTAACAACATAGGATGAAAGCCCTTTTTTAATTTGAGCAGAGCCCTATTTATTATTCTTTGTTATATTCAATAATATGTGAGTTCTTTGGAGTTAATGGAGATAAAATAATAAATTATATATATTAGTGCTTAATTGACAGGTAGTTGTCTTTATTGTGCAATAGCAATGTTGCTACAATAGAGGTTTGGTAGTATAGATGAGGGAGACCCTCACTGTGTGCTATAGTTGAATATCTTAGAAATAATTTTTGTGGGGAAGATAATATTGGAATGGATGGTTTTGTGTCTAACAGTATGTTTTAGAAACGTTACCTGCACAGAACACTTGTATGTAAATTTAGGTTTTTGATGCTCAGTGTTTAGTGTCTGCTGAGCTTTATGGGGGAGCTTGCCTTTGCTTTGGTGGCAGTGCCAGTCTGGAGAAGTAGATTGGTTCCTGACAGACACCTCTCCCCCACCCCCTATCACTCCCCCCCACCCCGTGCTGTGGTAGCCATGGCAACAGGTATGTCATCCCGCCATAAGGCTCCGCCTGCAGAGATGCTCTTCCTGCAAAGTGACAGGTCCTGTGGAAGCCCTAGCGCTGTAAAGAGCAGTACTGAGTGAAACAAACACCCTGCCAACCTTCAGCCTGCAAACCGTCACATGCTGAAGAGATTAGGCTAGTGTTCCTTGTTTTTCTTTGTCCCTGAATTTTTTTTTTTTTACAAGTAAAAGAAAGTGAAGGTTAGTCAGAGCCAGTATTTTTTGGTTTTTTGCTTGCAAGCGAAACCATCGTGGATAGCTATTTTCTGTAGCTGTTATTCACTGTTTAAAAATGTCTTACAAGTGTCAGTAAAGCAAGAACAGTACTGATCAATTTAACACTGATCAATTTAAAAGTATATATTCACTAAATTGCATATATAAGATTCTGAGATGTAGTTTTAAAAAGTAGTCCCTTTTTAAAAAAGTCCCTTTTCAGGCCAGTTTGTCCATCTAGAAAACCATTAGCGCTCACCTCGTTTCTGTTTCAAGAGAATGAATATGCATTTTCAATGCATATGATTTTTCAATGCATATGATATTTTCATTTTGCATATGATATTTCAATGTATATGATTTCCTGGAGTGGTTTCTGTTACTTTCTTTTAAGATTCCTTTTCGTACACTCAAATTTTGTACATTTAGAAGTGGAATATAACACTTCTTAAAAATACATCCAGAGTTAAATGTCATTATGGCCCAGAACACACCTTGGATATTTTTATCTTCTAAATCTGAGAAATTCACCTCTTTACTACTTACTGAGCATTCAGGAGTACTTTTTAAGTAGCCAGATGGGAAGATTTTAGAGGAAGGACCAGCCTGTACTCTTCTGGACCTGAGTCCTGTCCAAGCTTCTGAGAAGTTTGTTCATATATGCTCTTCTCCCCCTGCCCCTAAACAGTGGTCTCCCTTTTGGGTGGGTCCTGCTGCAGTGGCTTTCAGGAATTTCAGAGAAAACTGCAAAGGCCAGCATGTAGCAAAAGGTGCTGAATTTTCAAGAGATTTATTTACTGACTTTAATGGATCTTTTAAGATCCATTAATCGCTGTCTGTGATTGACAAAAGCTGATGCCATTAAAGCTTCATTTTATTGTGAAGTGTAATCCTTCTAAAATCTCTAGACTGTGGAGGTCTAGAAATGTGTTACTTCTTGGATTAGGATTCATATGAAAAGTTTAACCTGACTGGTAGAGTTTTCAGATGTTTTTGGCTAATTTCATGCTAGTAGGCCTATGATACTTTGACTTGCTACTACTTTTGACCAGTATTTGGAGAGGGGCCTGAGGAAAAGTGAGCAGACCATGACTCACCCCAGTTCTCAGAGGTTTGACACAATTAGGAAAATTAGTGAAAGCTGCTATTAGAGGCTTAGTAGGCTGCTGATAAAATAGACATCTGTGGAACCTAGCAATATGATTTAATGTTAGTTTTATACAACTGTCTGCTGTTTGCCATCATAGATTTATATTTGGTAACTATCCTGCATGACTTTCAGGGCCTTTGGACAATAAATCCTGTTACAGGTATTAGGCTACAGAAAAGTTTGGTTGAAGTTAACCAAAGTACCAACTTGTTTGTTTACACTGACAGCCAAGGTCTATCTGGAAATGTGTGGTTTGAATGACTAACCTAAAAATACGAGTATCAGTTTTACATCCTTTCTAAAAGGTCCTCGTAACTCTTTGCTGCTGATCATTAAGTTTAATTCTTCATAAATTGAGCACAGTTTGAAGTCATACAGGAGAGCACTTGTTTGTTTGAGAATATTTTGGGGTTTTCATGTTTGACAACAGAACTTTCCCAGGCAACTCTATGTCCTTAACATTTCTTTAGTATGCTTTGAAGCTCAAGTTGGGTGACTTTGGATGATGAAGTTGGGAGGAGACTGGTTTTTTGTTCGCTTGGAGTTGGGGTTTTTAATTCTCCATAATCAGAATTGTTGCTGCCAAAGCAAACATTCTTGGAAAAATTACATGAAAAAGGTTAAAAAAAGAAACAGCAACAACAAAAAATCCAAACTTCCAGGCTAATGTCATTAAAAAGATCTAGTGGTACATCTAAAAAAAAAATGTTATCCTACTCTTTACTGTAGACTTGTTGTTATAGAATGTTAGACTTGGGCCTTTCTTATATTTCAGTTACGGAATAAGCCATTGGGCCTGACAATTATACCAGTAGAAATTCTGTTACTGGCCAAAATAAATGCATCTGATATCTGGTGTTTGAATAGCTATGTCTTTTACAACTCTTGCAATTTAATATTGTGAAACAAGCATCTCTCATCCTTTGTCCAGTGAGAGAACTGATACTTTGTTCGGGTGTTGTAATGTATGTTCTTAAGAAAAAACATTTTTCTCATTAAAAAAGTTTCTGTAAGACTTATGCATGTTTGCTCTGAGATTCTGAAATCCCAGAACACTTTCTGTACATGGTCAATATCAATTATAACTGAATAAAGCTGTTTTCTTAAGTGCCTGATGCTGTACTATGGCTTAAACACACATCAAGAAATGTGTGAATCTGCCTGGATTAGAAGTCACTGAAGAATATTGTTCTAGCTTCTATTTTTCCTATTCTTTTTACAACTCTGAACATCCAAGCCTAACAAATATCATGCAGAGAAGTCAGATTGTGTCATATTATCTTGTGCTGCTTTCCTGATCTTCATGTAGTAGTGTAAGAAGTTAACTTTACCTAAGTAAAGCCTAAAAGGCTGCAAAGCCCAAGAGTAAGGAGTCCACCAGAGTTAAAACATATACCGCTTTCACAAACCTTATAAGCGAATTGGCAGATCAGCTCACTGCGTAAGTCACGAGAGTGGGATGAGTGCAGAGCCACTTGGTAGTAGCTGTATTTTACAACTCAAGTTCTGTCTACCAATATGGAAAAGGAAGTATTTGTAAGAGTCGCCTCTTCTCTTGTACAAATCTTTCCTGTGGATGTCTAGAGTAGCTGTGCAATGTTTTGTGCTTGAGAATGACTGTTCATTCCAGCTGGTGGAGATGAACATCTACAATTTATCAAACGACTTCACTGTAATGAAAGTACCTGGAAGCTTTTATTTTTCAAAACTCGTATTTATATATATATGTGTGTGTGTATATGTATATTATAAAATTTAAAAAAGCCTTTAATTATGAACACTGAGTTCTAGAAATGTATTTTTGATCCTCTTGTACAGGATGGCTTTCAACAAGGGTGTCTCAGCCTTTGATAGCAAATATACTTAAAATCCTTCTCAAAGATCACCAGGAAAGGTCACATCAGATAAGCAGAAGTGGGATTTGTCATCATCTGAATTGAGATGACATTTATTTTGCATAAACAAATTACAACTCTGGTTTCATAATCTGTGCCTTCAGAAAAGGGACCTCTGCATCTGTTGGCTGCTCTTCTGCCAGCTACTGCAGGACAGCAAAGAGTCTTAGGCAGGTAACACAAGTGGCTGTTTAGGATTTTACATGTCAAAAGAGCTTAGATTCTAGTACCCAGTAGCTGACTAAAGCAGATCCACACTTATGTCAAGGACTTTCACAAAGGCGTGGTCCTTAAGAGACAATCTGCTGGTGTCTCAGACGTCAGCATCAGACTCAGTTTCTCCATGGCTGTGGGTAAACCTTCCTTCACTACTTGGAAGGAGTTAACAGGAATATAGATGATACTTAAAGACATCTAAAATAGTGAAAGGGGCATACACTGGTGAGATAGACCACTGACCTTGTTCATTTAGAAGTAGCAGAGTGAAACTGAAGCCAGACGAATAGTCAGGTTGTGAAAGTAACGCAGCGGAAAGTTGAAAATAGAAAAGTTGTGTTTGATTAATCTCAGGCCTTTCCAGCAGACCATTTTAGAACTGGGAGAAAAGATTCCTTAGCATGTTTTTTAAGGAGGGGAGAAAGGACATGAAAATTCACAGTATTATTGGGTTTTGTGTCATAATATACTGACATTTAGCAGTTTAAAATATGCTGATTAGTAGTTTAGTATTTCTGAATCTTACACTTGTGTTTGCTTAGCTGGCATAGTATGATATCCAGTCAGTGAATAAAATGCCATTCCATTTGTAATTTTTATAAGATCATCTGAGATTAAGCTATGATTACGTAAACTGTGTTATTATGGATATGAATTCCGTGCATTGTATTTTAAATACATTACATGAAATTTTCCTCTTAATGTGTAAAAAAAATCACAAGTGGCTTCTTTTGTATTTTTTTTTTCCAATAGAAAAAAGAGAAGAATATTTTGCGAATAGGAATTCAGAGTCTGGGCTCTTTGTTGTGGGGTGATGACATTTGTTGCAGTGATACTCCTGAAGATATTCATAGCCTTACAAAATTCCTGTATGTTCTCCGTGGCCTCCTCAGAAAATCTTTGTCAGCTTGTATCATTACAATACCCGCTCACCTTATCGAGGTAGGAATGCTCTCTTTGCTATATTTCATAGCTGACACATCAGCTGGCAAGAATGGAAAGCTTATGGTAAGAAAATAAATGCAATTTTGGACATTTTGGAAACTCTTCTTGTTCAAAGGGCTGTTAAAATGTGACTTCGCTGTAGTGTTTATATACTTTTGTGGGACAGCATGCTGCAACATCTGTAAAGACCTAAGCATAAAACCATCTTAATAGTTATGCCTTATGTGAGTCTTAGTAATTTTTTAAAAACTAGCAAAATTTCAGAAAATGTAGAAAATTAAGGAGAATTCTGGTAATCTCCTTTTTTTTGCCTACAAGACATTTTCAGTCCAGTGTATTCATCTGTCATGCTCCTTATGATGATGTGCAATCTTGTTTTTAAAGCCAGGAATTGAAAGATACAGGTTTCCGCTTTAATTCTAATATCCCCATTTACTGGCACCAGGAGCAAACCAGTTACGTTATCAGAGTAGTTTTCCCAACTGCAAAATCAGGAGCTGCTAATAGCACCTATCCTGAGAGTATATGGACACTTAAATATATCTTCTGGAAATAAATGTTTTTACTAAAACAAAAAATGTCAATAAGGTTTGAGGGTTTTTTGGTTTTGGGGTTTTTTTTATCTGCAAGTGGGAATGTAACTTACAAAAGCAAAATTATTATTCACAATGACTGCAGAACCTATAATTTTACATATTAATTTGATTTCACTATAGTAAAAAAAGTACTGGATAAAACCTCTTATTATGCAAAGTGTTTTCATAGTAGAAGAATTTATCATTGGATTAAATCCTATCTCGGAAAAGTACATACCACTTACTTACCTATATTGCATTTTGTAAAGGTGTTTGAATACCTGCAAATATTATTTATCTAGATATCTGATGCACTTACTCCTTAGAAAATATAGAAACTTGGTTTTCTAATTTTACCATTGCAATCAACAGTGTATGAATATTCCTCTTGCAGTGCAAACCTCCATCTCCTTACTCAGCATATTTTTAAACATTAGATGGCAATTTGCCTTCAAAAAGATTGACAGTAAAATTTAATATAATTAATAGAATTTGTGAATGTAAAACTAGCACCCATCTTTTTACATGTTGGAATTACCTGTCTATAATTGGGATGTACAATCAGTTTCATTGTACTCTTTTTTTTATAAATTATGTTGATAAACAGTATGATCATATTTTAGAGAAGTCCAGAAGCATCTCTAAGAAACAAATTGAAGGACAAAGGTTTTAGCAGCTGGAAGGCTGCTTTTGGGTTTGTGGTTTAAATTCCATATAAATTGATTGGAATGGAGTTAAGATTGATATTATATCTGATTTTTTAAATAACCGATTTTTTAATTTTCACAGAATTGTTTTACAGTAACTGCTAGACTATACTGAATAAAAACCAGCAAGGAAACATTATTCCCAGAATCTTTGCGTAGCAGCCTTGATCAAATGAAAGCATTTAATTTTTTCTGAAATTGTTAAACTTCATGTATCCTTCTTTATCCACTAAACTACGGAAAAAGCTGTCATTAGGAGGAGCAAAGCTGCTGAGGGTTCCTTATACCCCACATTACTCAGTTCCCAGAGCCCTGCTGTGTAGTTGTTCCACTCTCCAAGAAGCCTGTTAAAGAGCCCCTGAGAGCATGTGTACAGCCCTCCATGTTAATAGTTAATTGGTGAGGATGGCAAGATGAGAGGACAGCCGAACATGTGGTCTCTCAGGCTCAAGCCGTAGACAGACCTTTAGTTATAATAACAGCAGCTGCTCACATTCTCACAACCCAGCTACTCACCATTCTGTTGCTGAGGTTTCTTACTGGATTAAAAAAGTAACAAAAATATCTTTTCTTTCCAAGTGAGTAACAGAGAGGGCTTTGGGGTTTTTTCTAAGTGCATTTCTGTAGATGTATATAATTTGATCAGAGTAAGTTCTAGCATACACTGTCTCTGTAGAATCTTAAAGTCAGTACACTGAAGGCATAGGAAAATACACACTATTTTTCTGAATATGTAGTAAATTCCATGTTTATTCCCTGAACTACTGTTCCTGTATTTTCTGTTGTCTTTTACTTCCCAGCTATATTAATTAGGTGGTCTGCAAGTAAATTCTTCACATGAATAATTGCCATACAAATAAATATAAGTTCAAAATCAGAATTAATTCAAGGGATTGGCTGAATAAGATGTACAGAAAATAGTTTCATTTTTACCTCTTTTGTCTGGAAAAACTAGATTTTCAGTAGTCACTCATACTGTGTCTTGTCTGTGCCAGCTCCCAGTGCTAGTTACTCTGGTGAAAAAGAAAACTCACAACTGGTAGTACTGATTTTCAACAGGGACAATATCTTTCCAAACCAGACTACTTTAATTTTTTATATGTAATATATGAATAATGCAGATATAGGTAGATAGAGAGAGATATGGAATGTATGTATACATAGTTCGAGATTGGTTTCTTTTGCATATTTTCCCAAACATTTTCAGTCTTGTACTGTGACAGTGAGTTTCACAAATTTAATCTACCTTGTTTCTTTCTTTTTCAGAAAGTTTAATTTTGCCTTTACTTTTCATAAATTCTATCTTTGTTCTTGGCTGATGAGACGATAGCATGGGACTCATGAGAGTCCCTATTTTATCTTTTCTGTAGTCAGATTGTTTTGTAATTTTTCTCATGCTGCTTCCTAAATCTGTTTTTAAACAGTCACTTTTAATTACATTTTACTTTGTCACAGTAATGTAATACAATAATGCTATTATTGTTTGTTCAGTTTTTATACATTCTAGTGTCTGCTTTGTCTCTTTGATGACCACTGAACATTAAAGAGTGATTTTGTTCTTGATGCTTTTCCCCTCTGTGGTGCACATCCACCAATGCAGCTCTTTCTTTATGCCAGTTACTCATTTTCTTTGATTTAATAACTTCGAATTGCATTTATCCAAAGATGTTGCTTATTCACCCAATTTGATGGGACACTGAATGTCTTCACAGTCTTCTGTTAGGCTATATTTTGGTAAAATACACAAATTTACAAAGAAATCTGGTTGTATACAAAGGGGTTTTTTTCAGGATAATTCAAAGAAATTGTAGTCCACTAAAGAATACAGATTCTTTGTGTTTCATTGATGAAACTCATAGTGCAAGCAGTGCATGAAGAAAAAAGAAAATTCTCTTTTCTCAACCACAAAAATGGGCATATATTATTCTGGAAAAGGATTTCAAGAAAATGACACTAAAAACTTAATTATAAATTTTATTCAGATGATGTGTGACAAGTTTTACTTGATTGATGTTTTCTACTGATTGAACATACTCTTATCTTACACTGTCTGTCAGATAATAAATATTGAGATACTTATGAGTGTGATTAAAGTAGTTGATGGAAGGTTATTTTTCAAGTCTTTTTACTGCTTCTTCAAAATGCATTGTGCCTATGAAATCAGATGGTGCATTTGAAAAGAGAAAATTACTTCTATTTTTTAAACTTAGTCTTGATCAAGGAAAACAGACTGAAGAGGGATTTAATTTGTTATTACACTTTCCAAATATAAGGAATATTCTAAAACCAAGTAAGGACTCTTTATCTGTATGTTGATAATCTGTGCTTTTTTAGTACCTAATTAAAAAAAAAAGAACTTTTCGTGCAGGGGAGTGTCACTTAAAGGACTTTAATGTCACTGTTTTGTGCTTGCAAAAGCCTTAAATTATAATTTTAAGTCTTTTCCTATTGTATTTTCTTCTTTTTCTTTTTACTGGAAATCATTAATAAATCCTGAAAAAATCTTTCTCCCAAAATGCTAACTAATGTTCATAATTCTGTTCCTGTCCTTCCCAATTTTGTATCACTTAATTAATATTTTTTAGAGTAGATTATTCTTTCCACTGGGAGATAGTGTAACTCTTTTATTAAAGCCGTCCTTTATTTTGAACTTGAAGCTGTATTTATTACTGGTAAGGACTAACAACCCTATTAGTCAGCATGTACCAAGGGAAATTAATTGACTAATGAAAAGTCAATATGCATAAGTCTTGTTACAGAACCGGTCCTTAGAGTCTGGAGTTCTGTTTAGCAAGGTATTTTCATTATTTCATCCAGTATATTAAAAATTCATTTCCTAAAATAGTAATGTTTTGATGCCTTGAATTCACTGAAGTGCATATATTCCTGTATGTTTTGGTGTAGAAAAATTCAGAAACAAACCTTTTCACATCCATAGGCTTTTGTGTTCACACTGAGTTATTCAGCAGCTAAACCTGAAGTCAAGCAATCGAGTGCTTTAGAAGCCATTGGTAATATAGGATTATAAGATATGAACTTCTAAAGCTTGTAGATTTCTCACAGTTTGAAATCTTTCTTTTAAGACAAGAACTAAGAGTGATGGCTTGCCTTAGAACTAACTTCTGAAAGTTCAAAAGTGTAAAATGCTGAATACTCTTCAAATGTGTTTGTGTATTCAAATGTATTTGATGTATTTGATAAGGTAGCCACTGACACAAATATATATTGAAATCAAATATGTAGTTTTTATATCATAGTTAAGCAAGCTTTCAGAATTTTCTTCAAAGTAGAAAAAATTTGATTAAATGGAATATTGGTAATTTTTAACTTGCTTGTTAATGTTGCACATTGCTTTTTGTTATATGTGAGAAATACAGTTTAACAACTATGCAGAGAAATACTGAGAGTCATGACTTTTATGACAGGTGTTCTTAGGTTATTCACATAGTTTTTTCATATCTAAATATTCTGGTTTGTATATTCTAGACATTCACAAAAGCATCTTTTAAATTATGATTAAGTAGGAAGCTCAGAAGTATACAATTTAAAATTTAAATTGGGGAACAGTAAGTAATTTTTTTTTCAATTTCTATTGTCCTTTGTAGTATTTGCTAATAAATTTGCAGAAGAAATAGAAATATATTGTTGCTTCATAAAACAAGTTTATGGTTGCCAATAGGCTGTATTCTGGCTCTGCCACTTGTGATTTGGTAACAGGTATCCATTTCAAAACCAAACACAGTATACATCCAAAGCATTTGCTTGTACCCTCATTTTAATTGCTTTTTAATGGACTTAGTCGTGTAATGATGAACAGTCACATTGTATGTTAAAATTGCATGCCAGAAACAGCCTTCTCATTTTAATAAATTTTACTTTTAGAAGGACACTATATACACTTTCTCATCACCATCTCTCCAACACATTGTCTCTTAATAGAAAAAAAAATAACACTTTTCTAAAATTAATACATTAAACTTTTAAGAGTCAATGAGTATATGCAACATTGCAATTTTGTTTTGCATTTTACATATGTAATCTGAAAATACATCTATGAAAACTTTAAAAAATTAGGTAAGATTTAGAACTACATCTTTCAACTGCAGTATTAAACCTAAACAGTTAAATATCCCATCGCAGTATGGAGATAGTCATCTGTTCAAGCATATGGAATCTTTTGGCTACTGGACTAAGTAGTTAATATAATGCCCAGTGTCCAGACATGGACACAACTGTTATGGAAGCAGAAGGGAAGAGGCTCATGTATTGAGCCCATTTGGACACTGATAAGTAAAGATTAGAAGAGTGACTTTAAATAATGCAGGATCAAAGTAGGTACCTGCTTTAAACAAGTAATTCTCTTAGAAAATGGAAGGTAGTACTGGTTTTCTGAAGAAATACAATTTTTTTGTTCACATAAGTAGAGGTCTAAGTTCTTGTAAAAAAAGCCCTGTGAATCTAGCATTAAGTATCTGTTGTCTGTTGTACTTCAGAACAAAGAACTACAAATTTTGTGTAAAACTCTTTTATATTTAAATGATTGCATATGTATTTCTCATCTGAAGTGATTTTCAGATGACTGAATACTGAATTTCTGTTCAGTATTTGCTTAGAAACATTTGTATGTGAACTTTTGGTGGTGTTTAAAAACCTTGAAATTTCAGAACCTAATTTTACATCTTTTTGTTTAGAGCTCTATTAATTACAGTATAATAATAATAAAAAGGAATACTGCATCTTTAATGATGGTTTTGTGCCTCTATAGTTAAGTTTTAATGCTAGGGAGAATAAAAAAATTAAAAAAAAATAAAAAAATAAATTAGCCTTGTAACCTCTTTCTCTTCCAGACCGATGATGGAAAATAAAAGCTCTTAGCCACAGAATGTAACACTTAGAATTAATATTTAATTAGACCAGCAAATTCTACACCGTGGCTGAAAGCTTCCAAAGAGTTGTTAGTGCCACAATTGACCTAGAAGTTTAATAATAACTCACTTCTAGAAGCAAGTGCCAGTTCAGCATAGTGGAGCCACTGTAAGAAAGTCCTGGGAGATTAAAATCAGCAAACCAAATGGCAGGCGAGGATTCCTGGGATGGAGCCTTCTGGAAAGCTGGGAGCTGGAGTAGCTTTTCAGCCAGGATTCAGATGAGAGCAGTGGGCAAAAAAAGCTGATCCCTCCTGTTCTGGGAGCTCCTGGTTGTAGGCCAAAATCCTAGAACAGATTTTTTCCAAATGTTCTTACTGCAGCTATTAATTTATATCACAAATCAAGTAATGAATGACTTATCTTCATCTTCTAATTAAGTTTTAATACAAGCATTATCACTGAATTCTCTGGCAAGGAAAAACAGCACCTTTTTGGAGTGACTGTAATTTAGCATGCTTGTGTTGCAGAACGTTTCATTTTATAGTATCTTAACTGCTTCATAGATGGTTCTTGTTACAGTAGGATACGATGAGCAATTTATTGTAGTGTTATGAAATATGAAAATTAAATAAAAAATGTGTATATGTTGTAAAATAGGGTATTTTGTAGGTTAAATAGTTTAATCTTGCCTTTCATTTTCAGAACAATTGAAACATAAAGCCTGTAGCTCTGCCATTAGATATCCATCTGAGCCTTAATTCTATGGCAAATTATTCTAGTGAAATAGGGCACCATAAGTTCAAAAATGTGCAAACACACAGCAACAGACTGAGGAAGGAACATTCTGCATTATTTATTTGCTAGAACTTAAATAATTAAAGAAATGCCTACTCATTAGTTAAAAATTAAAGCAAGTGAGAACCTTGCCAGCAGAGGGAGCAGTCATGTATTTCCTTAGGTTCCTACCGTTTCCAGCCTACCCATCATTTCCACCCTACCTCCTCTTATTGCCCAGCCAATTTCCCATCTGGACCCAGCTTTGCCAACCTGCTCCTGATGACAGCCTATAATTTTATACTGAATAAGGGATTCGGTTTTAAAATTGTTTTATATTTTGGCATCTTTCAGAATCAGTTAGCTGTTCCATTTGATATTTGTGTACTAATAATTGAAATAATGGTGGAGGATCTTTTTGGTCACCTGTGAGTAAAATGTGATTCACTATTTAAAGAATTAAAGTTGCAGCAATAGTTGGCCTTTCTGAATTGGTAAGCAAAATGCAGTGACATTTTTTTCAGGCAAAATCGCAACAAAAGGAACTCCTAAACATATATGTATATGTAAAATTAATAACCCCTAAGGGAGTCACAGGATTTCAGTTAAACCAGTTGGTCTCAAATACATTAATTTCAGTGGTTTTGTTATGGCTTATTTGTAATATGACTCATTCTTTCAGTCTACTTTTGTATCTCTACTACGCTATGACCAGCTCGTAGCACTCAATGTGTTTAATTTTCTAAACAAATCTGCTCAAATGGTCATTTCGTTTTTGCAATTATTGAAGACAAATAATACCACAGAGTTTTATATATGTATATGCTTTATAACAATGAGATAATCTCATTGATAAGGACCAGGTAGTATTTAGGGAAGATGCTGGGCTCACCTCAGCCCAGATTTTGTACTCATTTCTTCCCAGCTCTTCACCCTTCACTGGAGAAGGGCTCAATGAGGTTTATTTTATCTGCCCACTGCAGCAGGACTCATGCACCTGCACCCCGGAACTGTTCATACTCACATGTAGCCTGTGCTTTCAGCTGCCTACTGCAAAGGAAAGAGTCAGAAAAGCATTGAAGAGGGATTCAGCTCAAAAAGTGTCACTCTAACACCCTGTACATCTGTCATCTCTTTCAGCTAGATATTAATGGGATTTTGAGCGCCCAGCTTTCTGAGCTTTGACTCCCACATTATCTTTGTGTATTTTCCTGGTACTCCAAAGCCATAGATGCGGCCTTCTAGACCAGGTCTCAAATAGAGGGAAAATACTCAGTGAAAGGCTGAGTTCAATTCCCAGCTTACTGTTGACTGGCTTGTGACGTTGGGCAACTCACATGATACCTTTGTGCTTATTGCATGACTTGGAAATGAGGAATGCAGGACTTGCCTTTCTTTTGTAAAGCATTTGGAGATCAACAGATGGAAAGTTTGTTTTAAGCTATATAGTCTTTGTTCTCACTTTTGGTTTTGTAGGCTTCAGCAGCAACTGTTATTGACTTCCTTGTTTTACCTGTATTGAGTCATCACTTATTTCACTGTTGATGTTTTTACGTCTTTCCTCCTATGGCAAAACAGACGTACTTTTTTTTCGTAGAGTGCCGGGGTTTGCTGGCATAAGATACTTTTATAGCTCAAGTAGCAGACAAGTCAAGGCCATCCATTTTCAATGAAGATCTAAAGATTTTTGCGTATGTAATGCTTAGTTTTTATTTCCAAGCTGATTATTCTTCCTGAAAACTTATCCTGAATTTTTTTATGGATTCTGTATCATCCACCATCATCTGATATATTTGATAATAGCATTGCAGGGTTCCTATAGCAGTGATAGTGGTTTAGATGTAAGATAAGGGAACCATGCCTCAAATGTTTTGAGTTTTTAGGAAACAAAAATAATAGTTCTAACTAGTTTCACAGTTGAAAGACCCTTGAATATACGAAGACCATCAGGACACATATTATTAAAAGCAGCTTCACGAGAACAACCAAAATCTGGAATTAATACATCATGTAACATATTGGCCAACAGATGCTTTGTTACTCCCCTCCCATTTTTATAAGTATGTTGTATCTAATTACCTGCTCATGTAATTCACTACTTGTCCTTTCTTTGCTTCTGTAACCTGTATGAAATTATTCAAAAATGCTGTTCATTGCTTGAAATTAGCTAGTGCAATACACTGTGTGCCTAAACAAATGAACCAAAATCAGGCTTCTGTGATTTCAGCCATATCACTTGAAGACATTATTTGTAGTAAATCTTGAAATATATTTCTCGGAGATCTGTCTTCCAGCAAAGACATCATGCTTGTATTCAGTTTTGTTGTGACACTGGTAAAGATTTCTGCATACCAAAATTTGTTAATGTATTGTTCCTCATCTTATGTTCCAGTGGCCTGAGTGTATATTCATTTTGGAGCCAAAATTCAAAGTTCAGTGAGTAGGTTTGGTGTGTGCAAGCACTGAGAACAGTGCTAATCAACTTAGAGTCAGAGTTAAGTATAGGATTTTATACTTCAGAGTCTTTGTTAGTTGCTGCTAAAACACTACCAATCTTTTGAGCATTTGTGGATGATGAAAAAGTGCACAAACTGTATCTTACTATATAACTAGTACAAGAGTCTGATATCTAAATTCTTTTCCCAAAATGTATGGGTAATTCTTCTATATTCTAAGCAGCAATTATTTACATATCCTTTCAATTTAAAATTCTTTGGAGATTAAGTAGTAATGGCAAGTGGTAAATATTTGCATATTGTGAAGTCATTACCACGCAGTTGTGTTCTCTCAGAAGATATCAACAATTATTTATCTATTGGACATCCAGCCAGTGCTTCATTATAGTCCAATGTGCCACAACTTATTATTGATCTTTTTTGTGAAAATTCAGACACCAAAATATGCTTTAAGTTTATAAGGTTCCTATTACTTTGCAGGTACTTGTTTGCTTGCGGTTTATTATTGACACCTTCTTTCAATTGAAGTGTCAGGATTACTGCACTCACCTGTTGTTAACAATGCAAACTGTTGCCTGCAATTGCAATTTACCTAAACTTGGGGGAAAAATCTGAATTCATGTTTAAATTCTCTGCTGTCATATGGGGAATGTATGCAACTCATTGAGTTTTGTCCCAGTGCTAGCAGTTGTTTGCAAGTAGTTTTTTAGGTAATAAAATCCCTGTTAGGATTTGATGTATTAGCTCTAATGTTTTAAAATAAAATCTGTGATGGAATTAGATTACTAGAATATAAAGGTACAGAAGTCAAATATAACCCTCTGTCAAAAGTTAGGCCTGATGTCTCTTTGAAGAGACATAATCTTAAAATACCTTATTTTCGATCCAGTATATGAATTAGTATTAAAATTATGTTGATGTATTGATCTGAATGCAAATGCAAACACATGAAGCCTATGTGATTCAAGAGTTTAATGTATTTATACAGGTGCTAGTTGGATCTCATTGTAGAGCTTTAACATGAGTCTCTTATTTTCGTATTAACTTTTGAGATTGTTACTATGTGCAAAAGTTGAGGCCATTCTGAGAACATTTTCAATTTTTTTACTTCTCTGTGTCTAATCCAGTGGGAGGACTAAAAAATTAAATATTATTATTATTGCTTAAATTTTGTGAGCTTTTTAATTTCTTCAGAAACTGACGAAATAAAAATGGGAGGACATATCTCTGGGTGTTATAAAAAAATTGACAGGAAATCAGAGGAGAACTAGAAATTAGAGCAGAGTCGAAAAGAGAGGGGTTTTTTCCTAATACAGAATACAGATGAACCAAGATTGATTTGATTATTAGTAGCAATAATAAAATTGCAGTACAGTAAGAACTCAATCCAGTAGAAACACACAGTATTAATTTCAGTCTGTAAGTCTGAGTACAGAGGCTGTACATGTATTTTTGTTGGTAGAATACCATGCTTTATACTCAGACACAGGAGATGATCTGTTTATTTGTAAATAAGTATTTACAAATATGCACAAATAATTACTCAGAGCTATGTAGATTCTGCAAATAAATTAGTAGGACAAAGCAATCTTTTTCTATAATTGCCCTTCCCAAAAGCTGGTTAAACAAATAGTCTAGTTCCCTGTTGTTTTGAAACTACACTTTTGTTAAGCCCTAATATTGCAAGTTGCCCTTAGAAGATAATGTCTCTAAAATAGCAAGCACAAAGTAAGATATAGAATGGATGCCCAGCCCAGCCTGCACAACAGGCTTGCTACCATGTTGTTAGAATAATTACATTTTGGCTGAACTAACTAATTAAGAAGACCTGCAGTACATCTAGCAAGACTGAAAACTTTTCAGGACTGGGTTGGGGTTTGGGTTTTTTTTTCTTTTTGCATGCAATTTAAAACAATGCCTCTTCTAGCTGCCAACAAACTCTTTCCCTGAATCTCCCCATTCCTGGCTTGCCTCCTAACCATGTCCTGGCTCACCTCCAGAGCTGCCAAGTTTATGCCAGAAGCAGGAGGTAGATTTGTATGGGGCTGGAGGAAGATCTGGAGCTCTGTTAAATTTTCAGGCCCAGATGGGGCAACATGATTTGTGTGTTTATGTCAGGATGCCATACATCACAAGTATCTGTGCGCTGACGTCAGCTTTGATTGAACATTAATGTGCTGAACGCTGCAAACTAGAAAATACATGATAGATACAAATCTATGGCAACAATGCCACATAAGCAAATGTCTGTTTGGTGTGGCGATTCACTGTGTGAAATATTTCCCAAGATGCAGTGCATTAAGCCAGGGGAATATTTTGACACACTTTAAAAACAAAACCATAATCAGCAGGCAAACAGACTACAATTTAAGAAAGCAAACCTATTAAGAAAACTGAAGCCAACATTGACATATGTATCATTAGGCAACTGTTGAATTGCTGTCCCTCACTTTAATCTTTCCAGAATTAAGGCCAAATAGGAAAGATGCTGTTCTTGTGGTTTGCAGGACTGCTAATGATGAGGATACCTTGCTGATGGCTGAGCATCTTTCTGTCCAGTTTTTGCAACCCATTTTTATCCAAACCAGCAAGCAAAAACATTAAGGGACAGCAAATTTTTTTTTTAAATAGTAAAATATTTTTTCCATACTGAGAATTAGGTTAGCTTCCAGAAATCATAATTTTGTTTATTTATGTACCAGTTTTGTTTTGCTTGCTAATACAAATAACATCCAGCAGCCTGCTGAAGAACTGGAAAGGTATGGTCATTTCTGGTCTGTGGAAATCTAGAGATCACTGGCTACTTCAGATTTATATTTATACCATCTTTATGTGGTTGCCCCTGCAGAATAATGTAACCAAAAGTTTGCATTAATATGTAGTATACTGTCTCTCTTCCTAGAAGAGGAAGTAATTTGCAAGTCAGCCTTAATATTTCAGGGTGGAGATAATAGCAAAGCTTAGGGATTGATGGGTAGGCAATGTTCTTTTAACTCAGATCACTCGTTATTCCTCATAAAGGAAATTATGTGGTGTAACACTTTTATCATTATCCATCATTAGACTTTGTAGGTAAAACTGAAGTTCCCTGATTCCATGGGGATAGATCATTTTGGCCTGTGCACAAGTACCAGCTTTGAAAAGAGACCAGTCCCCAGGATTTAATGCCATCTGGCCCATAAGGTGGGGAAGGAAGGGGATGTAAAGGTGCCATGGGATCTGTGGATTTAGGCCTTGTAACCTGAGCAGATTGATCTGTGAAGGCAGGCCACAAGTTACTTTATGCAGTGGTCAACAAACAGAATTCAGATTATTCTTTGATGAGAGTAGGAAATGTTCAGCTTTCGTGTCTGCTTTGTAGGCTTCTCTGTGACTAAGAAATAGACTGTCACTGAAATGTTGGTTCCTGAAAGCAATTGATGTACTGAACACTATTTTAATAAATGAACCTGTGTGTCAGTACAATAAATAGGCCTTTTTCAACTTATCAAGGGATGTTTCCCTTCTCTGTGCTCCTAATTACTTTACAAATTGTTAGTATCAAATACTTTAACAGTATTTAAATTGGCATTTCATAAGAAGCATTACTTGTATTGTTTATGAAAGAAGTGCAGAATGTACAAAATGCTTTAGAATTCATAAAAAATGCAAAACTATAACTTGGAACTTCTTCATTCTTGGAATGGGTATTTTGAGGTGTTTGATCTTGATACCCATGAAAGTATGATGGGTATAGCACCTACAGCCATCAAGAGCAAAAGTATACCAGCTGTCCAGGCAGCTTCAAGATAACAACTTCTTATCTTAAAGAAATATTTTGCTTTTTAGCGCAAATTTGTCTCTTTTTTTTTTTCTCTTTTTTTTTCTCATTAAATAATGACATCATCAAATCATTTAAGAACATTTAATCTGGAGTTACCTCTGAAGATCTCTGTTGTCACCTTTGAATGTTGCTTTCTGCTCCATAAAATGAAGTAAGGAAAACTGCACGGAAAACAGCTTATTTAAGGTACATGGCACTACACTGTTGCACGAGGCATAAGGCATCGCCTACCACAAATATATTGAGAAATTCTAATGCAACTTGAAGCCTTAGTTTCATATGTTGTGTAGAGAGAAACTTTTAGAAAGAAAAATACTGGCGGAAATGCTTTGGGTTTCTGTGGTTTTGACTGATGACCAAAATGAATAATCGTGTGGGTTGTACTTGCTCAAAATCTTAGAGATATGCTTAAGTGTGTCCAAAACCAAAGTTTTCAGAGCACAAACAAAAGCTGGGCATCTTGACTCATAGTAGAAGTCAATGAGAGGTGCTTAACTGCCACATAGCTTATACTAATGTGAGCAAATGCTGATGGTCTGAAGATTTAGGAAAATACTAATTTTTTGCTGAGTTAGCCCTTTTGTAGTTTCTCCTTGTCAAATATATGTTTTCTTTAGACCGAAATTTCAAGTCCTTTTTTTAAAAAAAATAAAAAAGCCCTCTAATGTAATTTCTAAGTATTGATGACCTATTTTTCCCCACAGTTTGCCATTGAGAAGACCAAGACTTACTCTATGAACATTAATTACCTTTTTCATCGCATAGGATGTGTATTTTGTTTCCATGTCTTACAGAATAAAGCAATTATGGAACGTGTAACAAACCTGTCAGATACGGTAGTTGGTCTTGAATCATTTATTGGCTCAGAGAGAGAAACCAATCCATTATACAAGGACTACCATGGTAAGTTCCATCTTCGGCAATGCAAAAAGTTTGCCCTGAGTGTTTCTAGGGCGCTTAGTGGCTTGCCCTCCAATTGGCTATCTGCTGTAAGGTAGCATTTGATTTCATTTTAGGATAAACCTCTTAAATGTTTCTCCTTGCTAACCAGACTTGAGTTAGGAAAATTTTCAGTAAAGTGCATTAAGGCTGCAAAAGAAACATGGCAACTCCTTGCATGTTGTCAAGCCATATTACAGAGACATGGCTCAATCAGATGTACATCTCAACAGGCAGGCTTTGGGGAATTCACATGCAGAGGAGCATTGGCAATCTTCTGACCAGCGAGCTGAACCTGTCATGAAATCAATGCTTTTGATCTGCCAAGTTTTAAATAGAGAACACAGGAAAACATATATTATATTAAGGTGAATAAACTGCTAAATGGTGTGCTGTATAAACTTGATCTAAAAATAATGTTCTGGTTTTCAGCTTTTTGTTGCAGCTCTTAACACATTTAAAGAAATGAATATGGAAATGTGTGGCATGGAAAATGCAAAACTAATTTTGGTACAAAATCATGTAGACTTTCAAGTGATTTATCTTCAAAACGTGGAATGGTGTTTAATCTTCTTTGTTGTTTCCCAAAGACTGTGTTAGCTGCTTCAGCAGAACTATTTAAATTTTAAAAGACTAGATTAAAAGTTATGCATAGCCAAAGCAGTGAATGAGAAGCAATTTTAGGTAATCCAGAGTGGTGCTCCGAGGGTGCATAAATTACAGCTATTATTATTATGATACTACTGGAGTTCCATAGAAACCTTTAGTTGAAAGTAAACTGCTTATCCAAAACCTGCTGTAAGCATGTGAGAATGTGGCAGTGTTTTCCATAGCAGCATACATAGAAAAAGAAGCAAAGATGGTGTTGAGACACCACTGTGTGTATGCAGGCTGTAATTAATACATCAGAGAAAAATCTTTTTTACTATGAAAATAGTGCACATCTCATTATCTGAAAAAAGGTGAACAAAAAAAAAAAAAGAAACGTGAACAAAAGCTAGAATAATTTGCCTCATTGTTTTTGCAACTGTATAATGGTGCTGTGGCATTTGTTTATGCTAACATAATTCTGTCAATTTGATACTGTTTCTCAGGGAAAGGAAAAAATTCTGTAAGAAAGTGTGTGTTTTAGCAGTTATTTCCTGGGTTCCTGTAAATCTGTATGCTAAATCATTTCTGGTACTACTTAATAAAAATGATATGCTAATATACGTAGCTTTTGAGGTTTAGGCAACCATAATTTAACATTCTGAAAAAGGTATTCTTGACAGTTTTAACTTTGTGGATTCCCTTTGCTTAAGAATATATTTTAAGATGATTTAATTACTGCAGATGGTGGAAGATTTTGACAATCAGTAGAAGCTTACTTAAATTATTGCATTATTTAATGAATCATACACAAATAATTTTATTAAGCTGTCTGCAAATCTAAATGATTGGAAAGTCCATATAATAACAGAAGAATTTTATAGGTGATTTTTAAGTAAAATTTTTAGAATACTGTATATAAGCAACCTTGTGTTATACCTGGTATTTCTATATATAATAATTCTATTTTGAACTCACAAGCCAAAGAAATAATTCTCCTATGTCACCAGACTGGAGACAGGGATAGAAGGTTTCAAAGTATAAAAATATTTTTCTAATACTATCGAGAATTTCTTTAATTGGTGCCCATAAAAATGATGCTTTTAAAATTATTTCTATTTTAGGAAACTTTCTACCCTTATTCTTCCTTAAAAAGAAAAAAAAAAATAAAACCCTGCAAAAATACTTGCCTTACTTTAAATTCTGCTTTTAGTGCTTGGGTGTTTTCTCCCTGCTGCGGTTTTCAAGTAAGTTGTCTTTTATAAATTCAGTATTTCCATTTAGACAGTGACTTTATGACTAGCAAATATAGGCCAGTAATTGAGAAACCCTGTAGAATTTTCCTGGGTTTCAGATGTAGGAAATCACCCTTAGGTTGTTCAGAAACTATATTAGGCTGCACAAAAACCATCCAGCGTCCTTGTCAGAAAAAATCAGCTTGAGCTTTAGCTGACAGAATGCAGAGCTTGCAGTGCACCTAGTACTGTTAAAATCATCTGAACAGCTCTGTAAGCCTCCTGCACAAAGAAAATGTATTTCTCCAAGCATGGCATAGGGTTTAAAATTTCTCGAAAAGCAGGATCTAAATCAGTATTTTCTAGCAACTTGTTTTCAAATCATTTTCAGGGTGCAAAACGAAGTACTTCTCATTAGAGCTTCAGTGGTTATCATTAACCCATAAGCCTTGTTTTGCTGGCTGCTTACTGGTGCATTTAATAAAATAAAGATCACTCAGTGGTGCCGTGGGCAGCATGCAAGGTGATAGCCATATTTGCTTACTGTAAATACAAGAGAAAATCACACACAAACCGGCTGTAGTTTTGACAAGTACTAAGATCGCTCTTTACATCTGTACTTCTGTACCAAAGTGCAATTAGTTTTCCTCGCAAAAGGATTTCTGTTTATCTTATTCTGCTTGATTACTTGAGTATAATTGCACCTTTTGCTTCATTGCTCCTGGTAGTAAGCTCCAGTTTAAAAAGGGGAGGATGAGTGTGTGTAAATATACAGAATTCTGCTGTAAAAGTAATTTATGCATCTAGATGACAGCATTTTCTTAATTCTTTTTCCTCCTTTACTCTTTCTTTCCACCAGGTTTGGTTCATGTACGTCAGATTCCTCGGCTTAATAGCTTGATCTGTGATGTGTCAGACACGAAGGATCTTGCTTTTAGATTAAAAAGGAAGCTGTTCACCATTGAGGTAAGAGAAACAGTTTTGTTTCACTATTTAGAACCCAAAAGGTGGAGCTAATCTCATCTCTTATGTTTCGTTTTGTGAAATGCATGAAATATGCATCAGATGTTGTAAATTCATTTCACTCTGGTTTTGCTGTTCAGAACGGTTTTATAAAATCCTGTGATATGCTTTCTAATTAAAAATGTCTCATTTGCGGCACTAAATCAGTCCGTTATAAATAGTTTACTTGGGTTTAAAATGTACATAGAAAGTAGGCCACAACCTTCAATAACAAAGTGTGACATGTTTCTAAGGATGTCAGGAGCATATTTAATTAAATGTTAATGACTTGCTCTTACTTGTGTTAGTGGGTGGGAAAGTAGCTACATGTTATTACCCCAGTAGAGGGATTTTAATGTATAATGCTGCCTAAAATTGTGTGTGGTATGAGGGATAAGTGTCCTTATCAGTATTCAGAAACCATTTTCTTTGCATTACTGAAATCACCTTTCGCTCTTTTATGTCATTTTAAACACAGTATCATTTACACTAATGTCCCTAAGTAAATTTCCTACTAAATTTGAACTTTTTTCTGTGACCTTTATGCAGACAGTCCTGATAGAAAGCAGTAATACAAAAGACGTATTTCATTTTAATCTTGCTAAAGAGCAAATGAACATAGCACTATTAAGCAATTAGAGCTGATGTATTTATTAACCAAGTAATGCTTAGAGATGAAAGATGGCTTTCAGGGCACTGTGATAGTCATTGGTACAGTCTGGGCAAATTTTTTTAACAAAGACATAAAACAGCCAAGCATCCCTGACAAACCATTTTGTTTAATCTCTTTTCAGATGAAAAGCTCTTAAGCAGGCCACTTGTCTTAACTGCTTGAAACCATAAAAAGAGAGAATTGCCACCAATAAATTAGCATATTTTTTACTCCATCACCAAATGATGGTCAATGTGGCTTGGCACTGCTTTGGTGTTTGGGACTTCACCCTTAAGTGACCATTTTGGCCCTTATTTGACCCTCTGCCCTTTTTAGCTGGCCACTTGATAAGGTAACTTAAGGGTTCTCTCTCTTCACTGCCCCCTCCCCTTCACAATTGCAAGTAGCCCTAGCCTATAAATCATTGAAAGGGCCCTATCAAGTGACAAATTAAGGTGCCCTCCTCCTAATTAATGGTCATCAATGTCTTTAATTATCTAATCCTATTGAGAGTAGTTAATAGTTAATCAGGCAGCCAGTTCTTCATGCAGGTCATCTCTGCATGAGTGCTAGAAGTTTCACAACTAGAGGTATCCTTTTCAGAAGCCACTTAAAGGCAAATACATGGAGGAGGAGTTTTTTCCCAAAGACATTCCTTCTTCTTTCTGACTTTCCAGAGAATGTGGTTAGTGAAACCAGTTAACCCATTTTAGCAACTGGTTTTGAGCTGTACAGTAGAAACAAATACTTTAATAGCATGTTTGGTTTTAAAATACAAATGTTCTTAATATTTTCAGATGTGCAGAGAAGCGTGCACCCTCATTTCACAGCATAGTAAACTTTCATTTATTATAGCTATGAATTAGAATATTTGGGGGTTTTTTCCTCATTGAGCCCTGACTCAGAATATATTTTTTTCTGTCTGCTGTACTTGGGATTCTAATTTGTAATGTAATTTGGAAGGAAAAAAAAAAAAAAAAAAAAAAGAATGGCAAAACCTTTAAGAAGTCTCTGTCAAAAGAATGGAATTAGCGATGGGCCAGAAGTGTTGAAAATGGGTATAGTGGAACTCTTGAAACAACCTGTTGCCTTAGACTTGCATGGATGACCTGCCTGTATAATTTCTCCCGTGTTTAGCTGCATCCCCTTTTGAATAACTTCAGGTTTTGTTAGAGATGTGCTTTCTATAAGCTGCTGAACTGACACAAACTGGCCGGTTTTGAGCCTGTAGGGTCCATGTCCTACTGTGATCTTCCTGTACGCATTTCAATAATCTATAATGTATGTATGTTTTTCTTCCTCATTCTATTAGGGGAGGCAGCTAGGCTGAGTAGAGCAGTGAGGTCCATGAGAAAATGGGAGCAAGGAAAAACTGAATTAAGAAGAGATGTGAATAAGATGGGTTTCTGCAATTAGAGTGTGTTGTGTCGGCTGTCAGGTTTGGTTCTGGTGGTCAAAACAAAGCAGCACAGCACTGTGTGTTGTATACAAGCAACAGTGTACTTAATACAAAGTACAACTAAGTTGATGATTTCTTTAGTATGTAGGTTAAATGTGAAGTAAAAATGTATTTTGAGTATGTTACAGTTTTTTAAAAGCTTCTACTTAGTTATATACACACTTTCGGGTGAAAATATTGACCTCTACTTGAAATGCCATTTTAAAATCAAATTATATAAGAAAAGTTAGAAATATACAACCTGTGATTTATGGCAAAATTTCTCTAAAAAAGCTTTTTATCACTACATCATTCTTTTTTGACAGTTTAAAATAAGGGCATGGGACATGGATTTTCTCAGCTCTGGATTGCTTACCAGTTAAATCACTTTATGGTTTGGCCCTCATCTGTAAAACAACCTTAAATGTCAAATCCATTTTATTAGATTGCAGTTTTGTGGGAGGACTCTTCCTCTTCATAGTCTGCAGAATCATTGAACTGTTGCAGGTTTTCCTGTGTCTTCTTCATCAAAATGAGATTGACTGAAATGTATTCTGAAGGGACTTTTTTTAATTGAAGATTTTTTTATTAATATTTATGAGTGTTCATTTTTCATTTGCAAATAATGTGGTAGACCCTTTCAAGGAAAACTTACATCTTTATCATAAAAGGTGCGGTAGCTCTATCAAGCTTTCCCAAATCTTCACACATTAGTTACTAGTGATATATTATTATATAGAATATTATCCGAGATCAGTCTTATGTGCATACCACTTTAAAGGATAGAATTTTGAAGTTAGCCTGTCTAATCCTATTTCTTCCCACTTTGGAATCTTAATTAGAAGGAGATAAAAATCATCATTTGACTAAATTATTGTCTTGAATCTGTAGCAAAAGGTATAATCCGCAATTGGGCCAATTAGCGTACCCCATAGTTAGCTATGCTGAGGCAGGAAACTTGATTAGATCTGACACCAGCCTAGTTCCCACTGTTGTTTTGCCAGGTATGATGGTCAGACTTCAAAGGGCTTGAGGCATCAGCAGGGCAAGGTTTGGAGGCCAGCTTAGGTCCGGTCGTTAATCTCTCTGCTAAAACCACAGCAGCTCTCGCACAAAACAAGCTTACACGACACAATCATGCGGTATTAAAGTTTGGGTTGAGTCATGCCAATTTGCCTTTGATTTTCTGATGATTGACTAAAAGATGGCTACATGACTAGACACACACTGAAAGTTTACTGATTAGATAAGTTCCCCAAATATTTGAAATATTTTTTGATTTCTCAGTTAAATGATATGACAACCTGTTCATCTTAATGAAACTTTTCAGCAGAATGGTTCTTGAAGTATTTTTTTACTTGTTTGTAACTCTGAATGTAACTTTCCTCAGCATTTGATAAATTTTACAGTGATGTTAGATTCATAGTTTTATTTGATAGAACTTGATCTTCATTGTTCCAAAGCCTCCTATATGAAAACTAAAGGAATCTGTGCCTAGATTTGATTTTTTTCACTCCTTGAAATTTCTAAGGAAATGTTTGCCTTTGTTATTTACGTATGTTTACAATTACTTGCAAAAAGGGAATTTCCTCTTAATTATTTTCCACCTTACTGTGGATTAAAGTGCTGTTCCAGGGCTGCGATTACATAAGTGTTCCTTTCTTTTGCAGTCTGATTTGTTGAAATATTGCAGCAACAGTGACATGTTTCCATTCTGAGAAGAGCCTAAGGCTGCTTTAGTATTATTCCAAATGATTGAAATTGCCATCTTGCTGACTTTCCCTTGGGCAGCTTAAGGCCTATTTACTTTTGTATTTGTTTCACATGTTCCCTCTGAGTTTGGCTGGCAGGACACCATTACCTGGTTTGACAAGACAGTTGGAGAAGATTCATATTTGAAAACTGCCTTTGTTACTGGCTGGTCAACATAAACCTCTGAAATTATGTATTTAAAGTTAAAACTTTTGATAAATTCATATAAATGTTTGCAAGTAAGAAAGTTTATGAGTTTAATTCTCTAGTTTTGTTTTATTCCTAATTTTTTAAGTATTCAGGTAACAGTCAATTGGTAATAGTGTCGAAGATAAGCTTTTTCCTACAAGTTTTATGGTACAGTTTGTCAAATAAATGCTTATTGTGACTTTTTCATCAGAGAGCCTCATGTAAGAGTACCAGCCAGATGATATGGTTTTCTTCTTAATGGCTGTATAGCACCTGTGCAAACCAGAATAGAAATCTTTAAAAGACAGCTCAATTTGAAACCAAGTGTCATATGCTATATAAAGAATTGCCACACAGCAAAAATAAGTAAGTTTCCAGAGCTTAATGTTTGAGCTCAGAGGATTCTTTTCTGAGAGGTGTTTCCTAATAGGAAAAGAAAGTCAGAATGAGAGGAGTCTTGTGGCAATCAAGTTGTTGATTTCTCAGTGGCAGGCAGATGCAATATGGTACTGTGAAGCACTCTGCAGTGCATTTTTGCTAGTGGTAATTGCCAGAGTAAAAGGTTATGTCTTTGGAAGGAAACATAATCACAAAACTCAGCAACTAGGTTTACATACAATTAAAGTAAATGTATGACTCCAAAGGCATTAAGATAATGTCCTTTCTTTATCTATCAATAAAGGACTATGAGAAACTTAATGATTGCCAAAATAAGCAAGATTTAATTGCAAATCCAGGCGTTCATGTGTATGCTATGTGTCCAGCATTGGTATCTGGAAGAAGACTTAAAACTTTTCTTGTAAGATGGTGAATTTGGCAATTAAAACCAGGAAATGTCTTAGGTATCTTCCATCTGAATTCTCTGTATTTCTACTTTTGGGGTTTTTTTCATTCTATCCCTGTTCATTGGGGTTTTTTATACCAACTGTACTGTAATAGACTTAATTACAAAGGATAAGTGCAGTTAGCCACTGCTGTATGTTATTTACCAAAAGAGGTGGTAAGACCAAGTCAGTACTGATGTCTGCAGTGCTTTAGTGTGGTATTAGCATCACACAGTTTGGTCCTAAGAGACTCAGGAGATGGTGGTGTCAGTGAGTGCCAGAACTGTACTTCTGGAATATTTTGTAGTTATTCATTAAACACATCAAGAGCAGATACAAACATAATGGTTCAGGGTTTTTCATGAGCTGTTTCTTCTGGAACAATGAATCAACCCAATCATCAGTACATATGCGATCAGCATATATTTAAAATACACATACATGCCATACCAACCTCTGTATCAGTGAGACTAGAAAGTGCCTTTTGTACCTCTAACAGCATCACTTCTTATAGGCTTCTTCCAAGCAAATTTGAAGCAGCTTTCATTAATGACACCTCCTAACCCTGACTATGTTTCACTGATGTTTATAAAGTTGAGCAATTTTGTAAATAAACAAACACATTTGAGTTAATCAACTATTTTAGGCAATATTTTTACAAAAAGAACCTGTGAGCCTGTGAGCTGACAAAAGGCAAAACTTTGGTTTGTTATAAATTTCAGTAAGGTAATAGTTCTATAGCAATTGGAAATGAATTCTTGTTTGCTGAGATAAATTTCACACATTGTAACACCAAAGCTAATATATGTTACACGATACGTATTGTAATACTGGGAGCTCAGTCAGTGTACTTTGGTAGATAAATCATGACATTACAAGGCTTGACCCTGCATTAGGGCCTTACAGCCTTAGAATGGAATCTGCTTTTACCGAGCCAGAGGGTAACACAGTTGTGACTGCCCAGTGCCTGGAGCATAAGTGCAACTTCACAGTTTTTCCTGGCTCAAAGGTGAGACAGAACTTTTCTTTAGGGTTGCAGAAAGTGTATTTCTTTAATTTTCAAGTGTAATAAAATCTTTAGGGCCTCTCATCCCCTATGTGCTTGAGAACATAAGTACCCTTGGAGCTTACATGGAAAACTTTCTTTCTTCTCAGCCTGCCTTGAGCAGATAGCATCATACCTGTGGCAGACTGTAGTACTAGATGCTCCACTTCAGCTCAGGGACTCAAGTGCAGGGAAATCTGCACATAAAACTAAACTTTCTAACAGAGAGTGGTAAAACATTATAATAAAATTCAGATTAAATTTAAGCCGGTCAAACCACTGTTACATTGATTTTTCCTGGCCTTTTTTCCTATGATATTAATAAAGACATTACCACTGTTTCATTTAAACATAGTTCAAAAGATACTAATAATAACACCGTAAAATTTTCTTAATCTAAAATTAGTAATACTGCAAAAAGATTCTTCTGCAAAACTAATTATATCATAATTCCGAGCTCCATTTTGCATTATTTCATCTAGTAGCCAGTTCAGGTTCTTTACCTGGTATGGTGTACTTCACTGAATTGTTTTGTCAGATGCTGTCAAGCCAACCTACCATTGTTAAAGAAAATCAAACTAAATCATTTTGGCATGAGCCTTGCAGGAATAAGGCGCAGAATATGAAGGGTTTGATGAAATCAAGGATTTGATTTCAATATTGTCAAAGACTGCCTGTCAAAAATGTATTACATTCTTTCCAACAATTTTGAATAAATAAACGTGTTTAAAATTGTGATGGTACAATTTAGATGAAGTTTTGGGAGATTATTCTTAAATTGTAAGAACTTGAGGTAAAACAATACTCAGAGTGCTCGTAGTTAAAAAAAATCCTTGAATATTTATGGTACATAGAACTGAAGTCAAGTGATAAGTTTTATACAGTGTATGGAATTTCAGAGCACTTGTATATTGTGAACATGTGGACCAATTTAGTTTGAAAATATCCCCTTATTGTGTAATATGGAATAATGTAGATTATTTTAATGTCCTGAAGATGAATATAGGAAGGTACTGTTAACTTTTAGATTGCATATGAAGATTTGTAGTATCCTGAAGTTTATTTCACAATTAATTTTGATTTATGGGTTGTTTGGCATTATACAATAAACTTTAACACTTAAAATGCAGCGCATCTGCAGTTCCTTGTCAGTAAAGTCATATATATTTTTATTAAAACAAATAATTATATTGTTTAGAAATATTTATACCATAGTGGTGTTTTTGCAATGGAAGAGCAGGCAACAAAGCCATTAATGCAATTAAAGGTCACTGGTACATATTGTAATGGACTGCTCATTTAAAGGATCTATGTTAAGGGTCAGTGCTGCAGCATGAAATGAATTGGCCTTGTTCAGTCTGTAAATGAATGAGTCAAGTTATCTTTTATTTGCCAGAAAAATAAAGTAGTTGAAATATTCCCGCTTTCTTGAGTATTAGAGAACAGGTAGGCTAAAGAGATTGTTCATTAAAATGTTGGTTGGTAAAGATTAAAAAACTCTTTATCTACAAGGTATGTATTTTTCACTAAAGTAGTAGCGCTCTTTAGGTATAAGTTAGATACTGATGTTGAGTGGTTAAGAAGCAGAAGGAATTAAGTGCTATACACACAGTTCTCAGCTGGAACTGAAAGCCACCTCTATTAAATGTTTTTTAAAATACCAAGTTTTAATAAAAGTAGGATATTTCATGGTTGTATGATGTTCTCACTTTACAAAGAATAACAAATTTAGTGATGCCGTTACATGTTATGTTGGTGTCCTAAACATAAGGAGGACATGATGCTGGTGGAGCACGTCCTGAGAGCCACAAGGATGATCAGGGGACTGGAGCACCTCCCGTGTGAAGATAGGATGAGAAAGTTGGGGCTGTTCAGCCTGGAGAAGAGAAGGCTGCGTGTAGCTCTCATAGCAGCCACCCAGTATCTAAAGGGTGCCTAAAAGGATGCTGGAGAGGGATTCTTCACTAGGAATGTAGTGATAGGACAAAGGGTGATGAGTTCAAACTTAAACAGGGGAAATTTAGGTTAGATATAAGGAAGAAGTTCTTTACTGTGAGGGTTGTGAGGCACTGGAATGAGTTGCCCAAGGAAGTTGTGAACGCTCCATCCCTGGCAGCGTTCAAGGCCAGGTTGGATGCTCTTGTGTGACATGGTTTAGTGTGAGGTGTCCCTGCCCATGGCAAGAGATTTGGAACTAGATGATCTTAAGGTCCTTTCCAACCCTAACTATTCTATGATTCTATTATTCTACACAGTAGAACAGATCTCTAAATTTTATACATCTACATTAATGCAGGAAAATAAAAATTAAAGCTTACAGGAAGTCAAATTTTCTCAAGCACCGGTTTACATCATATCTGAACCTTACTGAAATGCATTTAAGTAGGAGTTCAGGGCTGTTCCTGAAAAGAATGGGAGGAGGATGAATGTCTCATCTCAGTACTGTTTGTTATGCTTTTGATTATTGATCTTTGGGCAGAAAATGATTCAAAGTACTCTGTAAAGTAGGAAACTGTAAGGTCACCCCATCTAAAACTTGGGAAAGGATAAAAATGTCATTTTGTAGGTCAGCAGAGCAAAGTTGGCAAATGTTTGCTACGACTAGTAGCATGCATAATCAAACAAATTCCAAACTGGTTTTTTGTAATCTCACAAATTCAAGATTAATGCTTAACATTTCCAGTCTTATGAAAATATTAGTGATTTTGGGTGAACATAATCTGTAAACCACCACACATTTATGGTTTCTTTAAATTCTTCACCTCTAAAAAAACTTTTTCATACCGTTTTGCTCATCTCTTTATTTTACTGATTTACAAAGAATATTACCCTTTGCTGAACTTTTAACATACAGGAACATTTTATTGAGAGCAAACTAGTCTTACAGTTCTTAGTCTGAAAGACTTAACAAAAGTGCCGAAATGAGACAGGAGTTAGAAAATATACATAGACTGCAAAGTACTGCAGGTGAAGAAAAAATGTTCTGTAACTGTTGTGCAAACACAGCTTTCTGTTTGGCCAAATTATGAGGCATTATTTGTGACTGAATTCCAGAGTACATTTTATTTTTATATTCTTGGCCAAGATGATTGTGCAAAAAGTCATAAGCAAAATGGCTGAGGACTGTGCTGCCTAGGGCTGAAATAGACTTAGATTTTGGTCATGCCGTCTTTATTGCTCTCTATCTCACAGTTGTTTTAGTTGCTTGTTATTGATTTTATTTTTCTTGGTTGTATTACATCTGGTTTTCAAAGGACTCTCTTGTTATGCATAATGCAGTTTAAAATTTTTCATTGCATATTAAAAACCAGTCGTGTTTCAGATATCAAGTGAGACTGTCTCCAAGATGATTATTTATTGCAGTTGAAGAGGTATTTCTGGCCAGCTTACTGTTAACACAGTATTAACCCCCTTCAGAGTAATATCTTGAATTTGAATGGGATTCCCAAGTTGCAGTTCAGCTCCCTCTTTCCTCATTCATTCCTTCTGAAGAATGTGAGTGGTAACTGTATACAGTGCAATAACCAAAGCTTTGTATTGATACCCAGAAGTACATAAATAAAGTGAATTTGTGTGCCAGTTTATACCAGCCATTGGCTGCTTGACTTTCAGAAAACAGCTGGTAGCACTCACTGAAAATAATTCATTTTAAATGTCTCATTTCAGGTATTTAAGGTTTGAGAAACCTGTAGTTTTTAGCTTATGAAAATACTGTCTGTAGGCTCTTCATCTTCTTTCATCCTTCTTCAAGTTTGTTATAGTAAAAATCACTGAAGAATTTTCACTTAGAGGTTCATTAAATTCATATGTTTACAAATCAATTACCAAATGGACTTACCTTTTCTTCATACTAAATCACTAATCTTTGGGCAGTGTGCCTGCTTGAATCATGTTTAAAAGTAAAAGTGGAAAACTTTGATGTGAGAGTGGTGAGGCACTAGCACAGGTTGCCCAGAAGCTGTGGATGCCCCATCCCTGACAGTGTTCAAGGCCAGGCTGGATGGGGCTTGGAGCAAAGCGGAATGTGTCCCTGCCTGTGGCAGGGGGCGAGAACTGGATGAGCTTTAAGGTCTCTTCCCACCCAAACCAATCTGGGATTCTATGAAAAAAAAAAAAAGAAAAAACAGTTTATCACTTTTAAGTAGGATGTGAGAACTGCTGTGCAACAAAAATCAGTTTCACCTTGCATGCAAAATGTTGCTTGCCCTTCTTAATATAACCTCATTGTTTAATATTTGAAGTTTTAAAATCTTGCAGACTGAGAGTAGGAACCAAGTAGGCCATGGTGAAGCTACACTCTCGGGACTGGCCAAAGAAAGTCTGCTTGTAGGTATAGCCACAGCTTGTACCCATACTGATAAACAGTATGTGTGATGTGTAGAATAAACACATCCCTCAGCTGCTTGAGCAGCTATATATCAGCTCTTTATGATGTGGTGTTATCCCTTAATTTCATCTCTTCTCTCATTGATTTATTAGGGATTTGGTAATGTGTTGCTTAATCAATAAACACTGCAGTCTCTTCAGGCAGTTATGTCTCAGGTGTGTAATCTAAAGCCCCTGAGGCAACACCATATACTTCTTAATCAGTACTTCTCACCTTGTGGTGCAAGGTTTTGTAATTCTGGGTGGATTACAGGTTTCCTATGCTGCCTCAAATGACCTTTCACAAGCCTTTTGCTACCAGAGAGTAGGGTTGACAGGAGTTATATGAGGTTTTGCTCCTATAATATACAGGAAAATGATTCTCCCAGGATGTTTATTAAGAGATGTGAACCAGTATTTCATTTGTAATTCTTGTTGCTGTTAAAATAAGGAATTAATAAGAAGAGAATCCAGTATTTGTGTTTAGATCTGATCCTCAACAGTAGTGTAGCCATGGGCTGTTTGTACTTGGTGTACATCATCTAGACTAAAAATAGCCTTCCTGTCATTTTATTGGCAGAGTTTTAGCTGCTCCTTTAACTCTGTTTAAAAATGGATAGAGAGAAAGACAGCATGAATATTGAATGTGTGCAGATATTCCAGCGAATAACTAAAAGGAGATTCCTGATGCTTAGAAGGGCTGTGTACTTAAATGGAATTCACATTTTGCTTACGTAAAGAGGCATTCTGCAAACTATTATTATCCTCAAATGTATTAGGTCAAGTTTTATTTTTGTGTATGTGTCATTAAAGTATCTACCTTCAAATATCTAGGCATTAACATATATTTGCTTTATTTTATTAGTGTCCTGCTTAGGTTTTTTTCTTTTTAGGTTTTCTTTACATTTTGATAAGAACTTACAATGAAGTAATTAATTTCTCAACAATTAAATAAAAAGCCTCATTATTTCTAATTTTTCTTTTAATCAAGTGAGTTTTTGCAGAGTAAGAAGACAAATTAGTATTGCCTGCTAAAATCTTGAGCTATAGTCTGAAACTTCTGGTAGGTTTACGTTTTGTTTTTTGAAAACCTGTGGGAACAGCAAAGGGAGAACTGGCTTGTGCTTGTTCTGTCCTAAGAAAACATGGTCAACTTCAGGAATTTTCAGAGCCACAGCTGCAGTATGGAAGAGACACAGTTTTGATGTGGACTTGCGTCTGTGTTGGTTTTTTTCCTGATCTGAAACGGGTATTCTGGCTTTGGAAAAGCGATAGAAGTTAGATACAGGTTACTGAAAAGCCTCTAAACCTACAAAGGAAAATTTTGCTGTGTTTGTAAGGTAGAACGGTTACACTGAAAGCATTTTGTCAGTAGATTACTTATATCCTCATGTAAGAAGCACTTTTTCTTTGTGTAGTCTGAACTAAACATTATACACATACATGGTGTGTTCTGCTTTTCCTTCTCATTGTTCATCCACACCATGGTGTGGATTTGCATCCTTTATGACAACGTTATTCTGCACATTCAGTGTAGAAGTTGTCTGTGCTCACACAAACATCTGTAATACCTTCTTGCAGCACATACTTGCTTTTTATTATTTTTTGTTTCTCTAGTTTGTGTTTTGAATTTATATTGTTACTTTGCAAAGCTTGCCATTTATTGAAGGTGCAGTAAGAGCATACATGTTTGAAAGCAAGGTACATTAACTGCTGCTTTTATGGAAGATTTTTAATGTTGTTATAAACAACATTATGAAGAGGAGCAATCAGCATTGCAGTTTTTACATTAGAGCATCTGAAGTAAAGGGAATAATTGTGATCTGTTAAAAGTGCATAAATAGCATTGACATGGGGGGGTATAAGTTTCCAGAACTCATAATCAAAAGAGAGTATTTACTGGAGACAGTTAGGCATAACTAGTGTATTGTTATATGCACAATCTAGACAACTGGTATGAATATCTATAAATAAAGCAGAATTTGTACAAAGCCAGAAACAGTCTGTAGAGATAATTTTTACTGACAGAAGTATCACCATTTATACCCAGTGTTTAGTGAATGAATATTCAAACTATTTTATGAGTGTTTTTTAAGCTTTTTTTTCCCGAAAAGAGGAATTATGGTTCCATGCAAAATTACGTTCCTAAAAGATTCACTGTTCTCAGCATAATAAAAATATTATAAAATTACCTCCTATCTTGAAAAATCGAACCAGCTATTCTTGTTTCAAGTTTCATCTAATATGTTGTTCCATATGGTTATATGATAAACACATTATTCCTTGAACAGGAACTAAGAGTAAAGCTGCCAGGAAGGGGTTTTGTTGTCAGAGTAGTTCCCGCCTCATGTTTTGTAAGAGATTTCATGGTCCCATTGTAAAGAGTGGATGATTTAAAACATGTTCCCAAGATAAACTTTCCCATTGTCATTAATGAGGATGGATAATACTGAGTGACAAGTGCATTAAGAATGACACAGAAAGAGCTGTTAGATTTGTCAGAGCGTATCACTTCAGGCAATGAAACTTGAGGACATTCTCTTTTAGCAATTTTTTGCTATTAGAGAAACAAGGATTGTTGTTGCTCACACAGGTGGATTTTATTGTTTTGTTCATTAAATATTTAGGTACCCTTGAAAACGTAACAGTGATAAATATGACCATTATGCTCCACTGTGAGGGGTGCCAAGGGTTGCTTTGCTGACAAACAATTCAGCAAAACTCTTATACCTTGTAATTATTTTAAAAATTATTATTTGGTGGTTAACTTTTAGTTTGCAATATTGTTACAGAACAGGAATATTTGAGTTTATGTAATAAGAAGTGTGAGGAACTGTCATACTGAAGCTTCTGGGATGAAGAAGCTTAAAATTAGGGCACTATACATGTAATATACATTGACTTAAAAAATTGTATTTCTCCATAGAGAAAGACTTTTTAAATATTTATCCCTGGGTAATTAATAATGTATGACTTTTTCTGGTGTTTAAAATCTTTCCAAACTACAACATGCCTATCAATTTCCATTTTCAACATGCAATTGGTCACTTTTTCGCCTTGATTCATCTTGCCTGGCTGCCAACCAAATTTTGCCTTTGTGCACCTTCTTGACGCTAATAATGACTGAGTTTCTGTTCGTTTGCGTGCAAGATTTCCCAAGCGGCAGTTTGGGGCTGGGATAAACTATCTATCATGATTGCGTACAACTAATCTGCCTCAACCAAACCACCCAATGATTGAAATTGCATTTGACAATTCACCTCTCCTTGGCGTGCCTGAGGTGAACATAGCTACAGACCATCCCCGGAAGGGCATAGCAGCTCCTCCATATGTTGGGGAGGATCCTTTTATTTGTGTCAAGAGACTTTTTGCAAAGCATGTACAGACAGAGAGGAATATTTTTCTTGGACTCCCTTGTTTCCAGCTGCATGGCAGCTGCTTTCTCTTAACCAAAGCATTTTGGGTTTGTGAAGCATCTTCTGATTTTTAATTTAAAACACTTAAAATCTTTTTCTGAGACAAAACAGTGCAATATTGGATGGATGTATAGGAGCTAAAAAATTCCAGAGGTATTTAAAATGTCATGTATTGTTCATTAGAACGTTATATTATTAATAGATCAGCAGCAATAGTCAAACTTCAGACAAGATGCCTGTTACTGTGTTGACCTTTACCAAAGCTTGCACCTGCTTGTAGCATTTTGGTAATACACCTAAGAAAGAATGACAAAGCAATAACTGCTTCTGTTCTTGAAGAAATCTTGTAATTTTTTTCCAAATTGTAAATTTATTCATATTGTGTATGCTTACTGGATTGAAAAGCTGTCTGTCAGCTTTTCTGTGTCTGACAGTCACATTGTCCTTTCAAATAAGTACTGTCCATTTTGTTGATGGAAAGGGCAGTTTCAGTGATGCGCTCATAAGGGCTTGACTATCAGCCTAATTTTCTGACACATCAAGTCATAGTCCTCTCCCTTCTTAAAACTGATATACATTTTTTCAAGCTTTTTCATTCAGCAGATTAAGTCCAAGCTGAATTAATAATATTTTTGAAATGCTTGACAGCTGAATGTGGTACATGTATCTATTTTAGTTGTGGGGAGGAAGCTAAATAATATGAGTGTCATGCTTTCTGTAGTGTTTCCAGCTAACAAGTCCAGAAGAATCAGGATGCTTTTTGTAAATCTTAGTAACCAGCTGCTCTGAAGGCAGGGAAGAATAACTCAGCCACACAGCCATGTTCAGTTCACTTGGTATAGTAGCAGTATGCTAAATCTACCCCTAACTTATGTCCTGCTTTCCATATTTACTCATTTATTATAATTAATTTTGTTCTCAACCTTTTTTTTTTTTGAGTGTATTCTGTATCACAACACAGTGCCCTGTGCAATTGATGCTATGTCTAAACCAGCTGTCATGGGTACAAGCATTAATATTGCCATGTTAGATCTGGTAGCCAAAGCACAGAGCACCCACTTAACCACAGCTGTTTGTGTCCTATTGCCTCAACATCTTCTTGTTCTTTGCAGTAACTATTTGGTTGGTACATGATTCAGAACTTACTTTGTTTTTCTTTTTTTCCTTGGTATTAACTATGACTTCTTAAAAAACAACTTCTTAAATTTTCAGTTTGGCTTTGAGATTTTCTTGTGTATTCTTTGCTGTGTGACATCAGAGCTTTATGCTATGAGTTGACATAATGATCTTTCTCATACATAATAGTTCTTGTACACATCAGAAGAAAAAGTTGTCATAAAAAAAATCAGATCTTTCTCAGCCTCTGCTGTTAAATATTAAATAGCTATACTGTTTTTACAGACTATAAAAAAAATATTAAACGGGTTTGGAGATGGCAGAGGAGTTCCATCCTGTTACCACTGCAGCACAAAAGAAGTTACAGGAGTGTGATTTGTATGGTTAGGGTCTGAAAATTCAGTCAATAGTTTGAAAAATGAAAATTTCATATCCTGCTATTCGTATTAAAGTAAGGATTGGTGGTGGTTAGAGAGCTCTTCTTCAGTCTTGCATAAAAAGATTCTGACGTTGGTTATCAGTAGATTCCTAAACTGTATATATGTGATTGTCTTCATCAGTTCCTCTGTGTTAGTCTGAGGCCATTAGTCACTTCTCAATGCTTAGATTTTGTTTTTTGGTTCCAATATTTTAATTTTGACTTCTTAAATAGTTTCTCTGTGACAGTTCCCTGACAATCTAGAAGTGTATGTGACGGATCCTTTCTGGGAGTACTGAGTGGCAGTGACTGAGAAGACAGATTGCTGGTTTTATAATGTGCAGTTTTATGGGACTATGATTTTGACTTCTGGTGTATTCAGCCATATTTATTACCCAGGAACGATTTGTGACTTATGACTTCAATGAAAATGTAAGATTAGTAATATATTAAACACATGATAACTGGAGCCTAAGTTTATTGACCACTTCCTAATTCTTAACAATTAATCTTAAAATGAAGAATTTTTAATAAATATGTGTATTCTACTGATAACTTTGTTACCTGCACCAGTTTTGTTTGTAAATCAGTCACAGTGTCCTCATGTGTGCTGATGACTTAGCCTGCTGTCCTGGGTTCAGCAGTAGCAGTCATTTTTCTCCTTCTTAGTAACTGGTGCAGTGCTGTGTTTTTGATTTTGGCC